>JAZKJV010010770.1:1200000-1507477 GCA_037367405.1 Ottelia alismoides | reverse complement strand
TAGGCGATCACTGAAGATTTAATTGAGCACAAATACACGTCTACCATCCAATCCCAATTTCCTTTAAGAGTCATGTGATAAAACAAGAGGGAGAAGTTCGAGAAAAGCCGATGCACACGAAAAACTATGATGTATGCTCAGTTAGAAGATTTACACTGAATCCTCGCAATCTCCATGTGGGATGCAATACAAGAATTGAAAAATTATTCTATATGAAATGCAAGCCGATGAAAAACTGCACCTAGCAGAAAGTTCTATTAACGGGAAAGAATTGAGTTAAGTTTGGCTAAATTGAACGATCTATGTGCATCTCATTTAATAGTGCAGTGTGGCTTAATTCCTACGAGCACAATCAAAAAATATAAATGCTCTGAGAGTCGTATGTGCAGGTCTATCCTAATCACCACTCAAGTCGGACCCCACCCTCACCGGAGAGTGAAACAGGCCACGACACACCACAGAAAAGTTCGAAGTCTTTTTACACACGCGAGAGTCCAAATGGACACCGCTATAAATGAGCAATTAATTACAGAACTAAAATTGCAGAAATAAAAATCCTAGACTCTATGCTCTCTCATAACTCGACTCGATCTTAAATTAATTTTAGCTTTTTGAAAGTCGGTGAAGATGCGTCGGTTTCTGAAAAACCGCTCCATGTACGTCGGGTACCTCGTAAGAAAAATAAGAGAGAGAATGCAAGAGAGTGACTCAAAAAAATAAATCAAAAATAAATTAAAAGAAATAAATGCTTAAAATAAATGCAAGAAAAAAATGGAATTTACAATGAAAAAAATCGGGGGTCAGACTACCCGAATGCGGAAAACCGAACAAGAAATTTCAAAACACAAAACTAAGCCGTTTGCCTCCCTGGCAACGACGCCACATGAAGGGTCCGAAATCACCGCGTTAAAAAGAGATGTTTATTTTATCGTCGTAAAAATAATATGTTAATGAAATGATTTGTTCATTTTAAGCGGCAATCGGAATCGGTCAAGAAAATAACAACACAAAATATTCGTCAATTTTAATGAATGCAGTTTTATGTTTATTTTACTTGGGCAAATCCCAAGGTCGAACACAAGGAGGCAAAGGAACAACCTAGAATTATGTCTATCAAAATTCATGTGTTGTTTTCGAGGTGGACTCTTTTTTTGGAATTTTTTAATGCAATAAAGGATGCAATATGCATTTTTTGGCCTATTTTAGAGACTAAAATGTCAAATACATCCAAATGATGTCTGAAAAATATGAAACTTGGCCACGATGCAAAATATGATGAAATGAATGCACTGTATTTTTTTTGAATTTTTGGATGCAATATGAATTTTTTTATGAATTTTTAAATGTAAACAAAATAAATTTCAATATTTAATTATAATAAATATTAAATCTAATTATTTTCAAGGAACAAAATTATCTAAGATCTATCACTAAGTGATTGACCTTAGAAAAATCCTAAACCTCAAAATTACTAGTTTCAATACCCATTAAAAATCAAACATTGAAACATGCAAAATGATTTTACAGGGCGAATTATGCATGCAAATGCAAATATTTTTGGGCACAATGTCAAGCACAATTAATTCTACAATATCTATTTTTTTTGGGAATTTTTAGATCAATGGTTAATCAAATATAAATTTCAAAGCACAAAATGGGCAAAATTCACAATTTTCCACAAAATAATTAATTATTAATTAACCACCACTCATAAAAATGTCAGACAAATGCCAAGATGTAGATAATTAAAGTAGAACAAAATGCTAATTTTTGATTAAAAAAAACGTTGCAAAGAAAAGGTTCAACACAAAAGGGGAATACAGGGGTATTTCTGCAAAATAAGTAACTAAAATGAACATGAAAATGCAAAGGGGACCTACTTGCAATAACCGATACTGGTGGGGGCAAAGCTGCAAAATTTCCAAGGGAGCACGTGCAATGCACGTGTCCCTTGGGTGTCTGGACTATTGCGTGAATAAGCAAACCTCCGGGGGGCTTCTCATAATTTTCCCAGGGTCACGTGCGTAGCACGTGACTGTGGAATGGGGTTGAAGACGTCCCCCTTATGCACGTGCCTCGCACGCACGTGGGGGCCTCGAGCCTCACGCCCGGTGGCGAGGCAGAACGGAAGGTGGACTACGACGTGGCGCCGGCCGTCGATCAACGGGCACATGAGTGGTTGTGCTCCAGTCGCGAGAGGCAGTTGGTGGCTACCCCCGATGCTCTTAAGAGAGGCGGAGGAGGCTCGGCCTGGCGGAGAGTCGGCGAGTGGTTGACGATGATGACGTTGGAGGCGAGGTTGAAGAAGACCGGGGGCATCGTTGATGATCGTAGTCGAAGTCGGTCGGTGAAGAATGATGAAGGCGAAGTCGGAGAAGATGTATCGTTGTTGGTGGAGATTGGTGGAGTAGGCGGAGGTGTAGGCTCGACGGCGTTGAGGGAGGGCTGGAGCTGGGTAAAGGCGACGGAGAATCGCCGTAGGATGCAATGGCGTCGGGGATGATGCTGGATCTCGCTGCGAAGAGGTTTACGCCGGGCTGTTACCACCAACGGAGGAGCCCACTTCCAGGAATCGTAGATGTTTGGCCAAGGCGGACGAGGCGGTTCTTAAATAGGGACATCGACGGCAGGGGGGGTGATGCGCTGAAGAAGGAAAGAAATTACGAAGGCGGTTGGCCGTTGTCGGAGATCATGGGGGCGGCAGTTGGCGAGATCGGCGGCGAGGATTGCGCGGGGCGGCGACAAAATCGAAGGAGGGGGTTTGGAGAAGATGCACAGGCGTCGTTCGATCAAGCGAGATCGAACGACCGCGAATGTGCCACGTGGCGGCTGAAAATGGGAGGTGGAAAGAGTGGGGCACGTGCGGAGCACGTGCCTGGGAGGCACGTGCGGTGCCTTTTTAATTTTTTTTATAAAACGAGTAATTAAAAAGACCAAAAGTGGATGACACGTGGCGGCCCCAGGGGCTGCCACGTGTCAGCACCAGAAAAATCGAAAAAATAAAGATTTTGTAAAATGCAAATTAAATAGCAAATGACCTCGGATCGAAAAAGTTTCTTCGTGAAAATTGCTCGTCTCGATGAGATCTACAACTTTCATAGGACATCAAAACCAAAATCGATCAAATGCACAAAGTGCTATTTTTGGGGTATCCCATGTACATAGAATACCTTGATTTTTGGGTTTTGTAATTTTTTGTCATTTTTAAATCAGATAAAAATCCAAAAAAATGTGATAAAATCAAAGATAAATAAGTACACACTAATCTAATTTTTTTTGGATTTTTATTAATTAAAGTATGTACATAAAATATCAGGTCAAAAACTGCTAAAATACAAGATGTACAAATGAGGCCCAAAATCCAACTTTCACATATGAGCTCCGAATCACTTGAACTTGGTCTTGTTTTGAAGGTAATTAAATGTAAATTAGTTCAAAAATGAGTAGGATCAAAATGGAACTGGATGGGGGAAGATATGGGGTTTTTAGTCCGGAAATCCTGAAACTAGGGTTTGGGTTTTTGTCCACTTATTTGGGTTAGTTATTTTTTTGTATTTTTCATTTATTCTTGTGAGTAATATGTACAGTGGAGGTGGTTTTGGGTTAGTCAGAGTTAGCAAGAATGAGTTAAAAATCGAGGAAGTTAGTCTATTTACAGGTCAATTTTGGCTGAGATTTTTGGCTTCTTATTTTGTGCATAAATAATGGATAAAATGCAATTCTTATGAAAACATGCATGGATGCTAATTATGCAGAATAGATGCAGAAATGCTGTTGATTTTTGAGGGATTTAAGCTTAATAGATGAGATTTAGAGTTACGAATCTGAGATTTATCACTCATATATGTCGATACTACCATTGTTATGTACCTTTCGGACCAGGTATGGTCCTTTCCACTTACTTTGCAATTTCCCTGAAAATAATTTAAGCCTGGCATCAAACAACCATAATCTCCGGTCTGGCTCAAACTTTTTATGGCTGATATGAGAATCATGCCATATTTTTACTCACTCCTTATAGTGTAGGCTGCTCGAAAAGGCTGTATCTCTAAGCTCCTCCAGGGCTGCCAATTCTACCTTCCTTTGATAACCTATACTCTCTAAATCCAATAATATCTCAGTGACAGCCCATAGTGACTTATGCTTAATCTCAACGGGTAAATGGGATGGTTTGCCATAAATGAGGCGAAAGGAAGATGTCCCTAAAGGAGTCTTGAAGGAAGTCCGATATGCCCACAAGACCGAGTCCAAAAGTTGTGACCAATCCTTTCGGTCTAGGCAGACTACCTTCTGCAGTATTGTCTTGATCTCCCTGTTCGATACTTCAGCAAGACCATTGGTCTGAGGATGATATGGAGTGACAACTCGATGATCTATGCTGAACTCGTTAGCAAGGGCCTTTACCCTGTCATTGATAAAGTGAGACCCCTGATGAATACCCATTCATCACTCTTTATTCTTATATTTTAGCTACAAAAACCTATGCAAATGCATGTAGATATGTGTAAATAGGAAAAGTTAGCAAAAGCATGCATGTTTGTAAAATTAGATAATTAGCATGTTTTTGTGCAAAAATAAAAGAAATAAAGAAGAAAAAGAAAAAGAGGGAAATATTTAGAATAAATATTGAGCAACCTAACCCAAGGGAGGGCTCAGCATGGGCCTGACCGCATAAAAGCCACAAGTAGAGGGAGATAGGGGCTCATGTGTAAATAATTATGTAAATAAATAAAATAATATTTTCCTCAACCAAAAATATACTTGTATATATTTTGTATATATTTAGAAACTATTAAAAACAAAATAAAAAGTAAAAATTAAAAACCCAAAAAGAACCTTTCACCATGTACACACTTCATCACCCTTATTTACTTCACCTTGTAAATAAAAGTATTTATTTCCAAAACTTTTTGTAAATATTCTATGGTACATATTGTACATAAAATAAATAAAAAGAAACAAAACAAAAATCAAATAAAAATTACAAAATTAAAAATACAAAAACATAGTGTATATATACCATGTATATAGATGTATATAACTATTTATTTAACCTGCGTATATAAATAATAATAATAAAATAAAAATAGATTTTTATTCCTTATTTTATTCTATAAATAAATAAAATATAAAATAGGAATAAAAATGTATAAAAATAACTAATTAAAAATCAAAAATAAAAAATCAATATAGTGTATATATACCTATGTATAGCTACTATGTAAATACCTTATTTTAATTTCTAAAAATTTATTAAAAATCACAAAAAAATAGAAAAAATTAAAACAAACATTTTTCATGTTTTAAGTTTTTGGAAATTCGGTCATTTAAAGGCCCAAAAAAATAGAATAAAAATTCCACCCTTGGCGGGCTCTGATTGGTCCACGGGGGATTGTTGACCCCCGGTCAACACCTCCCCCAGGACCACCAGAGCCCAGACCCGCTCACCCGACCCGATTTCTTCGCTTTCTCCCTGTTCGATCCGCCTGCTAATCATGCAAACCCCGGGTTCTAATCCATCTGCGCACATCCGAGATCCTCGCCCGGAGGTTCGCATAGGGATCCGTGCTCCGATCTTCTTGCCCGACTTCGATTTAGCCGGACCCCTAGCACTATATATGCCGAGCTCCGCCGCACTCTCACGCCATCTTTGGCTCCCCATTCTCTCTCCAGTGAGCTCCATCGCAACCAGCAAGGTGACAGCTTGCATCCGCCGGTGTCGCAGCGAGGAGGAGGTGCTTGGACCATCGATCCGGCTGCCTTGCGCCGCCGTGCTCCGACGTCTGACCGGAGCTCGAGCCTCGGGCGTTGACGACCCTTGAGGCGAGGACCAGGAGCTAGCTAAGCTCCAGCCCAGTCTCCCGCATCACCCAGGTACCCATTTAGCTTAGCCATTTAGTTTAATTTTCGATTTCGCCCAAATCCATCCTCCGACGTGTTCCCCTGATTCCGGCTATCTCGTGCATTATTTCGATCATCGGAACCCCCACACATCTTCGCCGTTCCTCCACGCACGTTCTTCGCCCACTCATTCAACCCAGCTCGCCCCGGAGCTGGGAGTCGAGCTCCACCACCTGTCGCTCGCCGGAGCTCCTTCACCCCGCCGCACCGATCACCCCCACTTCGCTTCTTTGGGTCGAGGCATTTTGCCCTCGACCCGCGAAGCTGTTGGTTTGCTTTGCAGGTCCAAAGGGAGTCGTCTGAGACCCCCTTACATTCCAGCCAGCTCCTTCGCGCCGCCAGCCTCGCCGGAGCCCCTCCAGGGCTCGGCTGGGCCATCGGAGGCTACCACAAGCTGCAGGGCTTCACCGCGGACCCGTTCCGATCATCAGGAGCAGCTGAGGAGGAGTGCAGTTCACGCAGGAGGCCAGCGAAGTTCGCCGGCGTCGAGTTCTTCCATCATCCTCCAGAACCGTCTGATGAGGCCTCCACTCCAGTCTTGATCTCAGCCGTCCATCTTTCGAGGAGCCGCGACCGTTGATCATCCAGATGATCTCATCTGGACCGTTAGTAGCAGAGGAGAGAGGCACCTGAGCCCTAGCCGTCAGATCACCCATGTGGTCTCGCCTCAGCCGTCGATCGAGCCCAAGAGACAACGAAGGAGAGCGCCAACGCACCAGAGCCGACCGATCTTCCACGTGGCGCGCATCTGGCCGTCGACGAATAAAGGGGTAAATTACTTAGGCCCCCCTCTTAGTTTGTCGTTTTATTTCTAGTCCTGTAAATATTTTTAGAACTTTATTTACGTAGGGTAAATTGCATTGTGGACCCTGTGCTTAGTTTTAATTGCATGTATGCCCCTGTGTGTATGTGACCACGTGCTTCGTCACGTGTTGTGTTGGGCTTTTTACATCTTTTATCCTGTAGATCTGGGTTGTTATTGAATGAAGGAATATTTTCTGGTAATTGCAGTTATGCCCCTGTGAGTGCTTTTATTACACATGTGCGAATTTTAGTGGGCTTTTTGCAACCATACCCTTGGACTTTTTGGTACCAGTTACCAAAAGGTCCAAGAAGTAGGTTTTTATTACAGATAGACCCCTGAGTGCCCCAGCCACGCGCCAAGCGCGTGACTTGCTGGGTATTTTGCACCTGGGCCCCCAGATCCTCGGGTATTTGCACATTCGTCCCTGTGCACTGTGCCCCCTTTGCATTTTTTAATAAAATATCAAACCACCTCCAAATCCAATGAGATTTTGACACATGGCTCCTACCATGGTGTAGGAATTTCAGTGATTTCTGAGGACATTTTTACTTTCATTTAGTATTTTTAAAAATTCAAAAACCTACTTTTTAGTTACTGTCTAGGTTTAAAAATACCAAAAAAATATAAAATCACCTCCAAAAATTCTAAAAAAATTAGTTACTGTTCTTTGTTGGTTGTTTGATTTTCTAGCCAATTTTGGCTATTTTTCATCACCTAAAAACCTTAAAAATTGAAAAACCCCTAAAAATCCATAAAAATTATAATAATTAATTTAAAAATCCAAGAACAATAATTAGGGTGCCTAAATTTTCCTTATCTTTTCTAGATTACAGGAAAATTACCTTCAGGGCTTTTTGAGATCCAAAAATATTTTATTTTTGGGTCTTGAGCCTTGCTGGACAGTACCTTCCCTGTTGTGCATTGTTTGATTTTTAAAAAATAATTTACCCGTCAGAAAAATATCAAAAATTAACCAAAAACACTTAAAAACATAAAAAACATAAAAACAATTTTTCTTGAATTTTTGCTTGCTTTTTGGTGTGTTTAATAAATTGCCTAAGTGTGTTTGTATTTCTTTTCTTTTATTTTCTTACTCTTTTGAAAATCCAAAAAAAATATAAAAATTAATAAAAACCACTAAAAATCACTTTTCTTTTATTTTATTCTTTTTTTACTACTTCGTAGGCCTACGGCCAACCCGTGCTCCTTGTGTTCGACCCTGGGAGCTATACCAGGTTAATATCATAGCTAGGACCGCTTGTTTTGCCTTGTTTGATATTCGATTGATTTTGCGGTTCGATCTTTTTCTTGATTGACACGGCTTGATCGCTTGGGTCGCGACGACCTATATTTAGCACCTATACCCTAGCCTTCAGGCGTGTTATCAGAATGGCGCCGTTGCCGGGGAGCACGGCTTAGTAGTGTTTTTATTTTTCGTTTTTGTTTTCGCGGTTTTGCGCGGCTCTTCGGAGCTCGCGGCTTTTCGCGGCTTTTGTATTTATTTTCTTTTTGTTTTATTTTGTTTTATTTTGATTTTCTTTTCTTCTTATTTTTGTTTTATTTTTGTGTGGTTATTTTATTTCCATTTTTGCACATATATCCTCTTTTTTATTTTTATTCATTATTTGATTATTTTATTGGTCTGACCACTTTCTTTCTTTTCTTGCGAGGGCCCGAGGACCGCGGAGGCGACTTTCGAGGAGCCGGTGCAGCCGCGAGACTCGGAGGCGGCTTCCTTCTCTACGAAGCCGCAGGAGAGAGCGAGAGGAGAGAGTTGAGTGGGAGAGGCAGTAGGGTAGTTTATTTTAGTTTTATTCATTATTTGTGTTGTAATAATACAGGCCTCTAACTGTGGACTTGGACTCTTAGACTTAGACCGTAGCGGGTCTGTTTCGCCGAGCACCGGCGTGCTCGGGGGACCCATTAGGACCCTCGGTTTTTACGCGGCTTTTTACGCGGTTTTCTTTTTCTTTTCTTACTGTCATTTTCCGGATTTTTCGCGGTTTTTGTTCGAGCCCCTAGACATAGGATTTTTGTTGATTGTGACGTAGGATCTCTAAGGCCCAACACTTAATAGAATATCTGTTCCTATAGAACGTAATTGGACCTTACTAAAATTCACTAAAAAAAGTTAGTTTAATTGGATTTGAGACCACGTGCCGTTAGGAGTCACATACAGCGCTGACAGGACCCGTTGTGGCGGGCACCGAGTGACTCCCAAGATCGGACTCCGGACTCGATTCAGTTAACTAACTATTGTTCTTCACGATCAATAGAAATTGCCTGTTTAGGACTCGGTTTTTACCGTGCATCATATAGCTTAGTTTACTTTTCTGCCTTTTATTTTATGCGCGGATCATTTTGCATGTAGAGTGCTGGCGGCAGGTACGCATTTCTGACTTTGCATGCATCATTGATTTTCTCGTGCATCGGCTTTTTCGACTTCTCCCCCCGTTTTTGGACTTAATAACCAGGAGAACCGAAAAATTCGTTAGGCGATTTTGTTTGCTTGAAAAATACCTAAAAACAAAAACCATAAAATTGGGACTGTTTAAAATTATTGATCTTAAAACTTGCTCACCCTAAAAATTCTGTCTTGGGGAGAGCAACCCCCTCATTGTTTGGTTTGCTTGTGCGAGAGAGTGACCCGCACACTAGGATAGAGCCACGCCTGAACTTCCGTTAGACTACTAGTCTTAGAGTTAGTCGTTCTCCAGTGAGGATCTCTGCGGTACCCGGTAAAGCGGGCCGTGACATCCTTAACAGAGCAGGCTGATCGGGTAGCCGGTAAACGGTCCGCAACTTGTACTGGCTGGGAAAGATCTAGCTTTAGGATTGGGCCAGTCTCTTGGGAGCATCGGGTTCCCAACAGGTCACGTAATCGCTCTGCTATCTTGATTGTTCACCAAATAAAATAGACAAGATAATTTGACCGAACTTTCACGGTCTTCAGCTCGTGTTGTGTTGGTGAACCGGGGGTTTGTTTTCTGATCGTAATTTTTCCAGATCTCATCCGCCTTACTCGCTAGATCAAGATGATGGGTAGACGATCTCTTAGGCAGCCTTTGGTTGCACCGCTTTCGGGCGCGTCTACCACATCATCTAGGTTGGCTCGCGAGAGCTCAGACCCGCTCTCCGAGCCCGAGTACGATTCCACCCTGTTCCCCCTCGACCCCCTTTCTGACCGACCTGAGAGATATGAGCCCGAGGAGAGACTGATTCATTTGACAGCACCTGAGTTGGGCTCATTTGGTTTTGCAGACGTCGAGATGGCCGGTGCCGGCAGTTCTGACGATCACTCCCGCAGACCCGAGCACTTTGTATTGGACCAGGGAGCGATCAACTCCACCCTGATCGCACAGTTAGAGACAGTCCAGCAGCAGCTCCGCGATCAGGGAGCTTTCATGATAGAGATGAGGCGTGAGATGGAGAGGCTCAGAGCAGAGAGAGATGCACAGAGCGAGCCCGAGGAGCCCGATGAGGCACAGGCACAGGCACGAGCCGCAGCAGCAGCAGCAGCAGCCGCGGCCGCCGCCGCAGCGGCAGCAGCCGCAGGAGGAGCAGGACCACCGAGACCGATGCGGGATTTACACAATCCCGGATCTACACTGATGCACCACTGGGTGGTGGTTCCGGCTATCGTGGGGGACTTCAAGTTCCCCCCGAACACCTTGCAGATGCTCCCGCGGTTCCACGGACTAGCTACAGAGGAGCCCCACCTCCACCTACAGGAGTTCTTGATGATTTGCAGTACTGTCCACGACAGGCATGTGGACCAGGATACCATACGGATGATTGCTTTCCCCTTCTCCCTAGCAGACAGAGCAGCCACCTGGCTGAAGCATTTGGGGAGATTTGTGTACACCTGGGAGCAGCTCCGCACCGAGTACTTGAACAAGTACTATCCACTCGGCCGGACGAACGCAGCGAGGGCCCTGATCAGCAACTTCTCCATGTTTCCCAACGAGCAGTTCCACGAGGCTTGGGAGAGGTTCAGGGAGCTTCTGGACAGATGCCCACACCATGATATCACGAAGCCGAACCTTGTTCAGAGTTTTTTCAGTGGGTTGTCACCAGAGCTACAGGGCCTGGTGAATGCTTCTTGTGGCGGGTCCTACTTCGCCAAGGACCATGACCAGGTCTGGGCTATTTTTGAGGAGATGGCGGAGAACTACATGGTCATGTCCCAGACCCGGCTCTACACGCAGAAGACCCAGCCACTTCAGCCAGGACCCGTGCAGTACCAGAGGATCGCATGGGTAGATGCAGGTCCAGCCAGTTCGTCTGCAGCAGCAGCAGCACAGGCAGAGTCGTCAGCTGCAGACATGGGCATCATCAGCGAGAAGCTGGACCGCATGGAGCTGATAGAGAAGAAGCAGTGCCAGAGCATAGCACAGATGGATCAGATGGCACAGGTCTTGAGCGACTTGAAGACACAGATCATGTGTCTCCAGGAGACACAGACGGCTTCTCAGCCCCGTCTTCAGTCGCGAGGCGACACCGGCAGCAGCAGCAGCTCGTCCCAGCGCTCCAGCGCCCCAGCGCAGCCTAGACAGGTTCACCTTGTACAGGCGGAGCCGTACCAGCAGCCGCAGCCTACCTACCAGTCCCCGCCATCTCCAGAGATGCAGATGGTGGTCTACCAGCCGGACCAGCCGTTGGCAGTGCTACCCCCAGCCCCCTTGGATGCAGAGCCGTTGATGGATGTCAACGGGATCTGGTACGACCGTCCCCAGCCTGGGATCCGACGAGATCATCCCGGATTCAGGTGGGGGAGTGGTGGTGCCCAGCCCCAGCAGCAGCCGTCAGGACAGGGAGGGCAGTACTCCCAGCCGAGAGACCATCACCAGTAGCCGCAGCAGCAGCCCCCAGTCTACCAGCAGCAGTCGTCCTATGGTCCTCGTCCCTATCAGCAGGGACAATCTTGGAGGCGTGAGCAGCAAGCTCACCCGGGATACCAGCACCAGCAGCACCCTCCGTCCTACCCCTCTCACCCACAGCAGTACCAACAGCCTCACCCACAGAGAGGCTACCCGTCGGGCTCCCACGAGAGCCCCGCTTTGGATGACATCACCCGCCTCCTCACGGATCAGCAGGCGACATTCCGACGGGAGATGGATGAGTTCCGCCAGGAGTTGCGGGACCTGGTGAGAGGGAAGGCCGCCATACCTGCACAGATAGAGCCCAATCCGAACAATCTCAAGCGGAAGTCTGAGCAGGTAGTACATACTGAGTTAGCCACTCCTAGCGATCCATTTGATGATACTTCTTCAGATCTTTTTGATGTTGATTTTGCCACGCTTAGGAGCGGTAGGACCCCAGCCGGCGGCGGCGCCTCAGCTGAGCACCATCCCGAGGCGCCACAGGAGGAGGAGGAGAGTGGTACTGAGGCCACCGAGGATGCTGATCCCACCGGCGGTACTGAGGCCGCCACTTCACCAGATTCAGGAGGTGGTACTGATGCCACCCCAGCAGCAGCCGAGCCAGTGAGCGGTACTGATGCCGCTCGACGTCTACCTTCGCCAGCAGCAGCAGAGCAGCCCATCCGTGGTGGTACTGAGGCCACCGGTGTTTGTAGAGAGAGATCTGATGTTGTGTTTTCCCGTGTTCATGTATCTCAGGACTCTGTGATGAATAAAGGAAAAGGTTTACATTCTTTTGGTCCCACTGTGGTGCATGATGTATGTGTGGATCCGGTCCTTGAACCGCGTAGATCTTTTCCTAGTCCTTCATCTGAGAAGGACCCAGTGATCCCCTTCCCTAGAGCCCTTCAGATGGGGAAGGGGAAGAAAAATGATTCAAAAAAGAGAGAGTTTGAGGAGTTCAGCCAGAGCATGATAGATCGCTTTCACATTCAGCTGACCCTCCAGGAGGCTTTGCAGCACATCCCCCTTCTCCAGAGATCTTTGAGAGAGAGGACTACAGTTAGGAGGAGGAGGAGGAACCACACTTCAGAGATCCATGTGCTGACCAAAGCCACGTGCTTTGCGATTCAGAACCGACTGCCAGCCAAGAGGCCAGATGCAGGGGCCCCATATGTCAGATGCCAGATCAGAGAGCAGTGGTTCGACCGTACTCTTTTAGATAGCGGATCTTCGATCAACCTACTTCCGGCAGCCCTTCTCGACCGCTTCGAGTTGGGCACTCTTCGACAGAGCAGGACAGTCCTTCAGTTCGCTGATCGATCTGTCAAGAGGCCGAAGGGGTTGTTACGAGACGTTATCGTCACTATTCAGGGTCTGCAATTCCCCGTGGACTTCGTAGTGTTGGACATGGAGATCCCTGAATCAGTGGCCGATACCCCCATCATCCTTGGTCGTCCGTTCTTGGCCACAGCCAAGGCGGTGACTGATCATGATAGCGGGAAGGTGTACTTTCACGTCCAGGGCGAGAGTATACAAATAGAGACGGTCGAGGACTATAGAGTCAGATCCAGATCCCGCTCAGATGCCAGTACCGATTCAGAGCAGCTGACAGACGCAGAGCCAGACATCCACCAGGACTGCGACTTTGTGATTACAGATGATGAGGCAGCTTGGGCAGACCTTGAGACACAGACTACCCTCTCACTTTCAGACACAGCTGATGCAGAGATGATAGCAGGGGAGAGTCTGGAGAGCACAGACCTGGTTCAGGATATCATTGCGGCAGCAGAGCCGGTTCTCGATCGCAGCACAGCGATTAGTGATGGTGGTGCTGAGGCCACCCTGTTTTCCGGTGGTACTGATGCCACCGTGTCTGATACAGATCCCTCGGATTCAGAGTCTGATTGGGCAGATTGTTATGATCAGATGCCAGACCTGAGTTCACCTGAGCCTACAGAGGAGGAGGTAGAGGCAGAGCAGAGCAGAGACAGAGCAGTTGAGCCACCTTCTCCCGACCCAGTTTGCGAGAGTACACTTTCACTCTCCCAGGCAGATTTGGCCGACCTTGCAGCATTCACTCAGTTTCTTCCACAGCCAGATTTACCAGCACCCAGCATACCAGAGCTGAAGCCGCTCCCTACTTCGCTGAAGTATCGATTCCTTGCGGGCGATCCTGAGATGTACCCAGTCATCATCTCCGCTGAGTTGACTGGAGAGCAGGAATCCCGTCTGATGGGGGTTCTTGAAAAGAACCGCAAGGCGATCGGATGGAGCGTAGCAGATCTCCATGGGATTAGTCCATCAGTGTGCTCCCACCACATCTATCTCGAGGATGGGGCGAAGCCGTCGCGTGAGTTCCAGCGGCGTCTGAACCCCAACCTGAGAGAGGTTGTCATGAAGGAGATATCGAAGTGGTGGGGTGCAGGTTTTATTTATCCCATTTCCGACTCCAAGTGGGTCAGCCCCTTGCATGTGGTGCCCAAGAAGACGGGCATCACGACTGTGATCAGTGAGTCGGGAGAGGAGATTGCTACACGAGTACCCACCTGTTGGAGGGTTTGTGTTGACTACAGGAGACTCAACCAAGCCACCAAGAAGGACCATTTCCCCCTGCCTTTTATTGACCAGATCATTGAGAGACTGGCAGGGAAGAGCCACTATTGCTTCCTGGATGGGTACTCGGGCTACAACCAAGTGGCCATCGCTCCTGAGGATCAGGAGAAGACCACCTTTACCTGTCCCTTCGGCACATACGCTTTTCGACGCATGCCATTTGGGCTATGCAATGCCCCTGCGACTTTTCAGAGGTGCATGCTGTCGATATTTTCGGACATGGTAGGGGAGTGCCTTGAGGTCTTCATGGACGATTTCTTGGTCTACGGCGACGGATTCGACTCCTGTCTTGACTGCCTAGACCGAGTACTCCAGCGATGTATTGAGTATCACTTGGTGCTATCTTGGGAGAAGAGTCACTTTATGGTGACTCAAGGGACGGTGCTTGGCCACATCATCTCCAACAGGGGCATGGAGGTGGACCCGGCCAAGGTCGATGTCATTAGAAAACTCACACCACCGTCCAATTTGAGGCAGCTACGGTCATTTCTGGGGCACGTTGGATTCTACAGGAGGTTCATTCAGGATTTTAGCAGGATTGCCCGACCGTTGACTGACCTCTTGACGAAAGACACCGAGTTCCTTGTCGATGACAAGTGTCTTTCGTCGTTTGCTACTCTCCAGAGATGTGTGATTGAGGCTCCTGTCCTTCAGCCGCCTGATTGGTCTCTCCCATTCGAGATCATGACGGACGCCTCCGATTTTGCCGTAGGGGCAGTGCTGGGACAGAGGAGGGATGGAGTACCATTTGCTATACACTATGCTAGCCGCACATTGGATTCCGCCCAGCGGAATTACACGGTTACAGAGAAGGAGATGCTAGCCGTAGTGTTTGCCCTGGATAAATTCAGATCGTATATCATTGGATCCCGAGTGACTTTGTACACAGATCACACCGCCATCCGGTACCTCATGGCAAAGAAGGATGCCAAGGCCAGACTGACTAGATGGATCCTTCTACTCCAGGAGTTCGACATTGAGATTAAGGATAAGCCTGGAGTCAAGAATGTGGTGGCGGATCACCTTTCCCGGTTAGAGCAGCCTGAGGAGTCAGAGCAGATTGATCCGATCAGAGATACCTTCCCAGATGAGGCGATCCTTGCTATCGCCTCACTCCCATGGTATGCCGATATTGTGAACTTTCTCGTTGCTAGGAAAGTACCACAAGATTGGCCCAGGCAGAGGCTTGAGACCTTCCTTGCGAAGGCCAAGTCCTACCATTGGGAGGATCCCATCCGTTACCACGAAGGAGGGGATAGCGTCTGGCGTCGGTGTATTCCTCAGGAGGAGCACCATGGCGTCCTCACTTACTGCCACAAGCTTGAGGCAGGAGGACATCATTCTGGGAGGAGAACGGCACAGAAAGTGCTCCAATCCGGTTTGTGGTGGCCTACCCTCTTCAAGGACTCAGATGAGTTCGTGAAGAGGTGTACTGACTGTCAGAGGATGGGCACTTGTGGACAGCGTGATATGATGCCGATGCAGCCCATTCACTTCTGTGAGGTTTTTGACGCATGGGGCATCGATTTCATGGGTCCATTCCCTAAGAGTCAGGGATTTGAGTACATTCTGTTGGCCGTAGACTATGTGAGTCGTTGGGTGGAGGCTATCCCCGCCCGAGCCGCTGATGCGAGGACAGTTTGCAGATTTTTGAGGAAGCACATCATCACGCGGTTCGGGGTTCCACGAGTTCTCATTTCTGATGGGGGATCTCACTTCATCAACGACCAGGTGAAGGCACTTGCTACCGAGTTCGGCATAGACCATCGTGTTGCTACACCGTACCATCCACAGACGAATGGTCTAGCCGAAGTGTCGAATAGGGAGATCAAGACTATTCTGTAGAAAGTCGTCCGCCCTGACCGAAAGGATTGGTCACAGCTATTGGACTCGGTCTTGTGGGCATATAGGACGTCTTTCAAGACACCTTTGGGCACATCTCCCTTTCGCCTCGTATATGGCAAACCCTGTCACCTACCAGTTGAGCTGAGGCACAAGTCACTCTGGGCAGTTACAGACATTCTCATGGATCCAGATGGTATAGGAGACCAGAGGAGGGCAGAGCTAGCTGCCCTGGAAGAGCTTAGAGATGCAGCTTTCTCGAGCAGCCTACATTACAAGGAGAAAGTCAAGGAGTGGCATGATTCTCATATCAGCCACAAACATTTTGAGATTGGACAGAGAGTATGGCTGTTTGATGCGAGGCTTAGATTATTTCCAGGGAAGCTCCAGAGCAAATGGAAAGGACCTTATCTGGTTCGGAAGGTACACGACAACGGTAGCATCGACATATCTGAGTTGTCTTCTGAGAGTACCTTCCGAGTGAACGGCCAGCGGCTCAAGCCATTTCTAGATCATGAGCCGCGGGTTGTTGATCTTGCCCCTATTCATTTTGCGTGAGATGTGGTCTTTGACTCACATCTAATGCATCTCACGCCTGAGCTTTACTGATCCTCCGCTGTACATAGATCCAGATGTCCATATCAGCACCTTCTTTAGTCCCACATCCCTTTCCGCATCTTGTGATTATGCTATACTTAGGGTGCACTTTACCCTAAGTATAGGGGGGATGTGAGACATTCCGGGTATTTCTTTTGTTTCTGTCTACCCTTGTTTTGCTGCCTATACTTAGGGATATTTTACCCTAAGTATAGGGGGGTAGACCCTGTACATTCTCCACTCGGTTTTCCCTTCGTGTACAGCCTGCTATACTTAGGATTACTTGATCCTAAGTATAGGGGGGAGACCCGAGTCCCTCTTCACTTGATATTTCATTCTCCTTTTGTATAGCTTTTCTTTTCACTTCCCTATACATAGCACGAGTTATGTCTTCTTCATCGCTCTTGACTCTGAGGACATCGTTCGAGCTAAGTATAGGGGGGTGCGTATATATTTCATATATACTTTAGCCATAACTCGTACTTTGTGTGAGTGTGTTAATAAATAAAAATGGCTAAAAACCACAAAAATTAAAAAATTTTCATGTACATAATCTTCTTTTATTTGCACATACATAGCTAGTGTACAAATTATTTTTGTAAAAATGTTTTCAAAAATCTTTTGTGTGTAAAGCTTGTGTAAATATTTTCTGTATCAAAATTATGTATATAGTACAAAATTTTTCCAAAATGTTTTGAAAATCAAAAGTTTGCAAAAATCTTGTGTAAATGTGTGTAAATACCTTTTTGCAAAACTTGCACTTCATGCATCATCATTCATGATTTCAAAACATTTTTCAAAAATTTTGCATGATTGTAAAATATTGTGTAAATATGCATTTTTTTTGTACATATGTATATAGTTTTCCTTGGATGATAGTTGACATTTAAACTAGCCTGGAATCAAATTGAGAAATGGAGCTTGATTAAGATCTTAATCCACCTAATTCTAAGAGGAACCTTATAGGGCTTAGGTTTAAGGCTTTTCAGGTCCATGATGACTTAATTCTTTGAGTCCACTAGGCTATGATCACATGTCATCTCAATGAGCCTAAGTAGAGCACTTAACAACAACACATGACTCATATAGATTATGGCTTTACTTGGACAACCGCACTATGCACCGAGCTCTCTACGGATGAGGTGGTGAGGAGGCAGTCTTCCTTGGCTTGGGGTAGCATATGAGGGTAGTACTTCTAGGCGGAACCTCTCTTCTTCATTTAGTGAAGGAAGTGCGTCTCAACTTGGTCTGGTTGCCATGAGGTCTAACGACGGGAGTTGTGGGTTGCAATAAAGCTTCAAAAGAGGGATAGTCTACTGGCTCAAGAGGAAAAACTCCTTGTATATATGCTGCACATGTACATGTTGTATAGATGCACTCGAAAAAAAAAATGTGAAAAAGAAAAGAACTCCAAAAAAGTGGTGGGTCTGAGAGAAAATGATAATCCCACCGGAGTATGTATATAAGTGCAATAAGCAAAGCTTAGTTTCATGATCCACCTGTTGTAGCTTGCAGCAGGGAGACTTGGCTACACTGGTCAAGCTCCCAAGGGTACTTGGCTACACTGGCCTTGACCCATTCTCTTCTTTCCCCTCTTCTTGAGCCGGTTGTACTTGAACTTAGAAGGGAATACCCCGCTCCTCGAGGAAAGAGTGGCCAGATTGAGGTCATAGAGTTACCTTGTTAGGGAGGGTTGTCAAGTTGCCATTTCTGAGGTGGAGAGCTTAGACCTCACTTTCACAGGACAGGAAAAGATTCATGATCTTCAGGGTTTGTGGTTGATGACTTGTTCTGATCTGGAGCATTGAGGAGTCTTGGTTATAGATTAGTGGAACTTGGAGACTGTTAGGTTTTAAGCTTAAGTCTAAATAAGGTTCCGACACATCAATAATCCAAAGATCTGATTAAGCTCCATACCTCAATTTAATGAAGGCAAGTTTAATAATCAGCCCTGATCCATGTACATTCTCTTTTTCTTTTTCTTTTTCTTTTTCTTTCTTTTGCACTTCTTTTTCAAATAAGTGTTTGCTAAGGGACTAGCAAAGTATAGTATAGGGGGGTGATGAATACGCATTCATCACTCTTTATTCTTATATTTTAGCTACAAAAACCTATGCAAATGCATGTAGATATGTGTAAATAGGAAAAGTTAGCAAAAGCATGCATGTTTGTAAAATTAGATAATTAGCATGTTTTTGTGCAAAAATAAAAGAATAAAGAAGAAAAAGAAAAAGAGGGAAATATTTAGAATAAATATTGAGCAACCTAACCCAAGGGAGGGCTCAGCATGGGCCTGACCGCATAAAAGCCACAAGTAGAGGGAGATAGGGGCTCATGTGTAAATAATTATGTAAATAAATAAAATAATATTTTCCTCAACCAAAAATATACTTGTATATATTTTGTATATATTTAGAAACTATTAAAAACAAAATAAAAAGTAAAAATTAAAAACCCAAAAAGAACCTTTCACCATGTACACACTTCATCACCCTTATTTACTTCACCTTGTAAATAAAAGTATTTATTTCCAAAACTTTTTGTAAATATTCTATGGTACATATTGTACATAAAATAAATAAAAAGAAACAAAACAAAAATCAAATAAAAATTACAAAATTAAAAATACAAAAACATAGTGTATATATACCATGTATATAGATGTATATAACTATTTATTTAACCTGTGTATATAAATAATAAAAATAAAATAAAAATAGCTTTTTATTCCTTATTTTATTCTATAAATAAATAAAATATAAAATAGGAATAAAAATGTATAAAAATAACTAATTAAAAATCAAAAATCAAAAATCAATATAGTGTATATATACCTATGTATAGCTACTATGTAAATACCTTATTTTAATTTCTAAAAATTTATTAAAAATCACAAAAAAATAGAAAAAATTAAAACAAACATTTTTCATGTTTTAAGTTTTTGGAAATTCGGCCATTTAAAGGCCCAAAAAAATAGAATAAAAATTCCACCCTTGGCGGGCTCTGATTGGTCCACGGGGGATTGTTGACCCCCGGTCAACACCTCCCCCAGGACCACCAGAGCCCAGACCCGCTCACCCGACCCGATTTCTTCGCTTTCTCCCTGTTCGATCCGCCTGCTAATCATGCAAACCCCGGGTTCTAATCCATCTGCGCACATCCGAGATCCTCGCCCGGAGGTTCGCATAGGGATCCGTGCTCCGATCTTCTTGCCCGACTTCGATTTAGCCGGACCCCTAGCACTATATATGCCGAGCTCCGCCGCACTCTCACGCCATCTTTGGCTCCCCATTCTCTCTCCAGTGAGCTCCATCGCAACCAGCAAGGTGACAGCTTGCATCCGCCGGTGTCGCAGCGAGGAGGAGGTGCTTGGACCATCAATCCGGCTGCCTTGCGCCGCCGTGCTCCGACGTCTGACCGGAGCTCGAGCCTCGGGCGTTGACGACCCTTGAGGCGAGGACCAGGAGCTAGCTAAGCTCCAGCCCAGTCTCCCGCATCACCCAGGTACCCATTTAGCTTAGCCATTTAGTTTAATTTTCGATTTCGCCCAAATCCATCCTCCGACGTGTTCCCCTGATTCCGGCTATCTCGTGCATTATTTCGATCATCGGAACCCCCACACACCTTCGCCGTTCCTCCACGCACGTTCTTCGCCCACTCGTTCAACCCAGCTCGCCCCGGAGCTGGGAGTCGAGCTCCACCACCTGTCGCTCGCCGGAGCTCCTTCACCCCGCCGCACCGATCACCCCCACTTCGCTTCTTTGGGTCGAGGCATTTTGCCCTCGACCCGCGAAGCTGTTGGTTTGCTTTGCAGGTCCAAAGGGAGTCGTCTGAGACCCCCTTACATTCCAGCCAGCTCCTTCGCGCCGCCAGCCTCGCCGGAGCCCCTCCAGGGCTCGGCTGGGCCATCGGAGGCTACCACAAGCTGCAGGGCTTCACCGCGGACCCGTTCCGATCATCAGGAGCAGCTGAGGAGGAGTGCAGTTCACGCAGGAGGCCGGCGAAGTTCGCCGGCGTCGAGTTCTTCCATCATCCTCCAGAACCGTCCGATGAGGCCTCCACTCCAGTCTTGATCTCAGCCGTCCATCTTTCGAGGAGCCGCGACCGTTGATCATCCAGAGGATCTCATCTGGACCGTTAGTAGCAGAGGAGAGAGGCACCTGAGCCCTAGCCGTCAGATCACCCACGTGGTCTCGCCTCAGCCGTCGATCGAGCCCAAGAGACAACGAAGGAGAGCGCCAACGCACCAGAGCCGACCGATCTTCCACGTGGCGCGCATCTGGCCGTCGACGAATAAAGGGGTAAATTACTTAGGCCCCCCTCTTAGTTTGTCGTTTTATTTCTAGTCCTGTAAATATTTTTAGAACTTTATTTACGTAGGGTAAATTGCATTGTGGACCCTGTGCTTAGTTTTAATTGCATGTATGCCCCTGTGTGTATGTGACCACGTGCTTCGTCACATGTTGTGTTGGGCTTTTTACATCTTTTATCCTGTAGATCTGGGTTGTTATTGAATGAAGGAATATTTTCTGGTAATTGCAGTTATGCCCCTGTGAGTGCTTTTATTACACATGTGCGAATTTTAGTGGGCTTTTTGCAACCATACCCTTGGACTTTTTGGTACCAGTTACCAAAAGGTCTAAGAAGTAGGTTTTTATTACAGATAGACCCCTGAGTGCCCCAGCCACGCCCCAAGCGCGTGACTTGCTGGGTATTTTGCACCTGGGCCCCCAGATCCTCGGGTATTTGCACATTCGTCCCTGTGCACTGTGCCCCCTTTGCATTTTTTAATAAAATATCAAACCACCTCCAAATCCAATGAGATTTTGACACATGGCTCCTGCCATGGTGTAGGAATTTCAATGATTTCTGAGGACATTTTTACTTTCATTTAGTATTTTTAAAAATTCAAAAACCTACTTTTTAGTTACTGTCTAGGTTTAAAAATACCAAAAAAATATAAAATCACCTCCAAAAATTCTAAAAAAATTAGTTACTGTTCTTTGTTGGTTGTTTGATTTTCTAGTCAATTTTGGCTATTTTTCATCACCTAAAAACCTTAAAAATTGAAAAACCCCTAAAAACCCATAAAAATTATAATAATTAATTTAAAAATCCAAAAACAATAATTAGGGTGCCTAAATTTTCCTTATCTTTTCTAGATTACAGGAAAATTACCTTCAGGGCTTTTTGAGATCCAAAAATATTTTATTTTTGGGTCTTGAGTCTTGCTGGACAGTACCTTCCCTGTTGTGCATTGTTTGATTTTTAGAAAATAATTTACCCATCAGAAAAATATCAAAAATTAACCAAAAACACTTAAAAACATAAAAAACATAAAAACAATTTTTCTTGAATTTTTGCTTGCTTTTTGGTGTGTTTAATAAATTGCCTAAGTGTGTTTGTATTTCTTTTCTTTTATTTTCTTACTCTTTTGAAAATCCAAAAAAAATATAAAAATTAATAAAAACCACTAAAAATCACTTTTCTTTTATTTTATTCTTTTTTTTACTACTTCGTAGGCCTACGGCCAACCCGTGCTCCTTGTGTTCGACCCTGGGAGCTATACCAGGTTAATATCATAGCTAGGACCGCTTGTTTTGCCTTGTTTGATATTCGATTGATTTTGCGGTTCGATCTTTTTCTTGATTGACACGGCTTGATCGCTTGGGTCGCGACGACCTATATTTAGCACCTATACCCTAGCCTTCAGGCGTGTTATCAACCCCCCGTCAAATATCAATACTCTAGGTATCCTGAACCGTAAAATAATATTCTTCCTCAAAAATTTGCAAACAGACTTAGCATCTGCGGTTCAGGTGGGTATGGCCTCAACCCAACGACTTACATAATCAACAGTTAACATAATGTACTCAAATCCCTGACTCTTAGGGAATGGACCCATGAAAAAGATGCCCCCATGCATCAAAAACCTCACAGAAGTGAATGGGCTGCATCGGCATCATATCACACTGTCCACAAGTTCCCATTCTTCATGATAAAGGATGGGATCCTCCCAATGGTAGGACTTGGCCTTCGCAAGGAAAGTCTCAAGTCGCTGTCTGGGCCAACCTTGTAGAACTTTCTTGGCAACAAGATAGTTCACAATGTCGATATACCATGGGAGAGAGGCGATAGCAAGGATCACCTCACCTGGGAAGGTCTCTGTAATAGGATCAGTCTGCTCAGATTCCTCAAGATTCTCCAAATGGGAGAGGATCCACCACCACTTTCTTGACTCCAGACTTATCTTTAATCTCAATATCAAACTCCTGCAGTAGAAGGATCCATCTAGTCAATCTCGCTTTGGCATCCTTCTTTTCCATGAGGTACTTGATGGCGGTATAATCAGTAAAGATAGTCACTTTGGATCCAAGAATATACGATCTGAATTTGTCTAAGACAAAAACTACGGCTAGCATCTCTTTCTCCGTGACTGTGTAGTTCCGTTGAGTGGCATCCAATGTACGACTAACATAGTGAATGGAAAATGGTACTCCATCCCTCCTCTATCCTAGCACGTCTCCCATGGCAAAATCGAAGGCATCCGTCATGATCTCGAATGGGAGAGACCAATCAGACGGCTGAAGGACAGGAGCCTCAACAACTAGGTTCTTAAGAGCCCCAAATGACACAAGACACTTATCATCTACAATGAACTCGGTGTCTTTCGTCAGTAGATCAACCAATGTTCTAACAATCCTGCTAAAGTCGTGAATAAAACATTAGTAGAAACCGACATACCCCAAAAAAGTCTGTAACTACCACAAGTTGGATGGTGGATTGAGTTTCCTAATGATATCCACCTTGGCTGAATCAACCTCCATGCCCTGTTGGAGATGATATGACCAAGCACCATGCCCTGAGTCACCATAAAGTGACTCTTCTCCCAAGATAAAACAAGATGGACCTCTATGCAACGTTGAAGAAGGCGGTCTAGGAAATCCAGACAAGCATCAAACCCATCACCGCGGACCGAAAAGTCATCCATGAAGAGCTCTAACAATCACCCACCATGTCCGAGAATATGGACAACATGCACCTTTGGAATGTCGTCGGGGTGTTACATAGACCAAAGGGCATCCATCTGGAAGCATATGTCCCAAACAGACAGGTGAATGTTGTTTTATCCTGGTCTTCAGGCACTATGGCCACTTGATTGTAATCGGAGTACCCGACAAGGAAGTAGTAATGACTCTTCCCAACTAGCCTCTTTATGATCTGATCAATAAAAGGCAACGGGAAATGATCCTTCTTGGTGGCCTGATTCAATCGTCTGTAGTCTACACAGACCCTCCAAGAAGTGGGTACCCAGGTAGCTATTTCCTCTCCAAACTCACTCACAACTGTAGTGATGCATGTCTTCTTGGGCACCACATGTAATGGACTAACCTACTTGGAGTCGGAGATGGGGTAGATAAAATCGGTGCTCCACCATTTGGATATCTCTTTCATGACCACCTCTCGAAGATTCGGGTCCAGCCGTCGCTGGAACTCACGTGACAGCTTCGCATCCTCCTCGAGATAGATATAATGGGAGCACAAGGCCAGACTTATCCCCCAGAGATCAGCTACACTCCATCCTATTGACTTGCGATTCTTTTCGAGAACCTCCATCAATCGAGATTCTTGCTCTCCAGTCAAATCTGCTGAGATAATTACTGGGTACATCTCATGCTCATCCGCAAGAAACCTATACTTCAGCGACTGCGGGAAAGGCTTCGGTTCTGGACAACTTGGAGCTGGCAAATCTGGCTTCTGAAAGGTCTGAGTGAATGCAACCAGATATGAATGAGAGAACTCTTGCTGATCATGCAAAACTGGCGAAGACGGCCTTGCTGGTGTATCTGTACCAGTGCTAGCACAGTCTTTACCCTAGCTGCTGACTCTGTGGAAATCATACAAGGTAATAAATCATCAAATTCTGTCCAGTCTATGTCTGAATCCAAGGTGTCTAAATCAGAATCACAAGATACAAAATCTGCTTCGATGTCCTGAACGCAGTCGCCAGCCTCAAACGTGTCCTCGGTTGAGAGTGTGCTCTCCGAACTCTCCTCTACTGGAAACTGTAGATTCGCAACATCTGAAGGTGAGAGAAAGGCTCGTCAAGCGGGATCAGACCATGTGAATTCATCATCAGTGATCACAAAGTCACACTCCTGGTGGACGTCTCGCTCTCCCTCTGCCGTCTGCTCTACATTACTGAACTGCTCTGAGCAAGCTGCATTTCGTGCTCTGGTCTCATCGATCGTCTCTATTTGTAAACTCTCTTCCTTGACGTGAAAGTACACCTTCCCGCTATCATGGTCAGACACCGCCTTAGCTGTGGCCAAGATTGGACGTCCTAGAATGATGAGGGTATCAGTCACAGATTCAGGGATCTCCATGTTCAACACAACAAAGTCCACAGGGAATTTCAGGCCTTGAATTGTGACGACCACATCCTTCAATAATCCCTTCGGCCTCTTGACTGATCGATCAGCAAACTGAAGGACTATCCTACTCTGTCGAAGAGGGCCAAACTCGAATCGGTCGAGTAAGGATGTCGGAAGGAGGTTACTGGAAGAATAATTGTCTGATAGAGTACAATCAAATCTCTGCTCATGAATGCGGCATCTGACGTAGGGAGTTCTTGCATATGGCTAATGAATCCACATTTCATCATCTTTATTCTATCATTTTGGCCTCAAAAATCCTGTCAAATGCTTGTAAATACCCTTAAATCCCGTATTTTACCATTCATGCATGTATGTGTAAATAGTGTATAAAATATAGTTTATAAAGCTAAAATAATAGAATAAAGAAAAGAAAAGAAAAAGAATAAAATATTGTAAATATTTTATGGCCCGAAACCCCGAGACCTAGGCATCTTGATGACTAGGTCGACAAGGAATAAAGTAGGGGGAGATAAGGGCCAAAATACAATAAAAATACCTTTTATTTAATTCATTCTTTATTCACTTTGGGACCTATTTTTCGTTCAACTTTTTATACCTCAAATGAAGAAACTTTGTATAGGAAAGTTGTAGATAATTAAATATAGAAAAATATAAAATGGATTTCTTTCAAAAATAATGTACAGATAAAAAGTTATGATCTGAAGAAGTTTCCAGAATCCCAACTTCTCAGACATGTATCTCTCACAACAAAACTTGAAATGCATCAAAATCACCTTTAATTGTATACAATTTTTAATAAGCTATTTAATGAAGGTGGCTTCATATTTTGCGGCGCTACGGTTTGAAAGTTGAGTTTTGGACTCCTATTGTATACTTGTACAGATTGAAATATTCAATTTATTTATTATTCATTATTTTCATTATTTCTTATTTTTACATTTTTATAAATATTATTCATAATATACGTATACATAAAAATAGGAACAAAAAAACTTAAAGAAAATACAAAAATAAAATACATATATAGAAGACATAGGTATAATACCTGTATATATACCTATATAATTAATACTTCTATTTTATTAAATATACAAAACACTTCAGAAAGTAAAAAATAAAAATATAATTAAGTATATAAAAATATTTTATAAATTTACAAAAAAATAAACCAAAATAAATAAATTATATATACAAAATAAAAATAAAAATATTAAAATATATAGACAAAGATACCTATATAGCCCATAAAAGGAAACTTGTTATTTTTAATCTCGAAAAAATAAACAAAAATCAGAATAAAATAATTTATAAAATAATAAACATTTTTTATTTTATAACTTAAAAATAATAAATTCATTTACTATTTTTAAATGAACTTTTAATCATTTTTTCGGGGTTTTATCCTGGTTGGTCCACGTGGACCAACCAGGTGGCAGTCAGCGTTGACCTCAGTCAACTGCCTGTCCTTCGCCCTGTAGCTTGTCAGACCTCGTTTTTGGCCTGTGTTTGCGGATCTTTCGAGGTCAAACCGATCCCTTTTTCGTGTTGAGTCCTTCACGACTTTTGTACCTCGGTCCTTGCTCTTGTACGCCCTCATCTTTCCTAGGGCCGAGGATCGACGATTTTGTCGATCTATCTCGATTTTTGGAGCACCCATCAACCCTTCAAAAGCCTCCTCCATTTTTCAACTCGATTTTGAACCCCTTTTGCACAAGCTCCGCTCCCCCTTTCGTGCCCAATCGAGAGAGGCAGCTCCACCACATCCGGCAAGTCTTCGCCGTCAAGGTCCCCTTCCTCAGGTGATTCACCTTCGAGGCACCTTATTTTTCTTTATTTTCTTTTACTCTTTTCATTCGCCGTAGTCCTATGATCAATATCCCATCGTTAGATTCGCTTTTCACCCATTAGATCACCTCATCGACCACCTTGTCGGAGCTCGCTCCGGCCACCACTTCATCTTCACCGTTCCCATCATCCATTCGCTCCGCCGACCGTCGATGAATTTTTCCCTTGGCAGTCTAACCCTTCTTACAGGTCATGCGCGTCAACGAAGAGCCCGAGGATCAATTTTGCATCTCGTCAGAGAGTCCAGGAGCCCTCCAGCTCCGTTGTCTCCTCCCGTGAGCTCCGGCCACCGCCGGAGAATTTTGGAGCCACCAGGAGCTAGAGGAGGACCCCAGGAGCTTGCCGACCATTTTTGGAGCCCAAAGATCGCCGGAGGACAGAGATCGAGCTCGGGGAAGCTCGCCTCGCTGGTGTTGCTTCCCAGTTCTTCCTCCGCCCTCCAGCACCGTTAGATCGAGGCTGACGCTCCAGGTGTATGTCAGCCATCAGATCTTCATGCGTCGCTACCATCCAATCACCGTTGGATGATCTAATCACGACTGTCGAATCCGAACTGTCATCGTGCGTCCGAGGCTTGCCACGTGTCAAGTGAAGATACCTCAGCCGTTGGATGCGCCATGCGCTGGGTATTTTGCACTTCACCCCTCGCCATTTTGTGTATTTATTTAATAGTCAGAGATTTTCATTTGCAGTTTTAAAATGTTGTAATAATTGTACTTAGACCCCCGTACTTTTCATATTTGCATCCAAGTCCCTATCCACGTCACCTCACGTGACTCGTGCATGTAGGGTAGTGGACATTTTGCAGGCCCCTCTTCGGGTTTCTTTATTTCATTTCATTCTAGGAGTTATTTTGTTAAGTGTAATATTTTTAGAATATTTGCAAAACAACCCCCATAGTTTTTGGTATTTGCTTTCAAGTCCTCCCCAGGCGTGCGTGCGTACGTACGTGAGGTCTGGGATTTTTGCACTTGTACCCCTGGATGTTTGGCTATTTGTGATTGGTCCAAAAACTTTGTTAGTTAGTTATAAATTTTTGGAAAAATTGCAAGTGACCCCCTGGACTTTTGACTATTTCCAAAAATACTCCTATAGTGTTGATTTTTCTCTTTATTGCTTGCATTTATTTCATGCATCTATAAAATCCTAAAAAATCCCAAAAAATTAGCATAAGCTCCTTTTTAGTTGATCTTTTACGCCATATTTTTATTTTGCATTTTTATTGCATTTTCATATTTATAAATATTCAAAAACATGCATTTTCAACTCTGTTTAAAGTAGAAAATACATAAAAATTACCAAATCCCTTGAAAAATTCCCAAAAAAAACACATTTTGTTTGTTTCTATGTGTTTAAACTTTAAATCAAAAATCACTAAAAATTCAAAGGAAAACCCCTAAAAATAGTAATACCCCTTAAAAGTTCATAAAAATCTTAAAAATATCAGAAAAATCCTTAAAATATACTTTTTGTCTCGGAATTTTCTCGGTTTTATTACCTATATTTGAAAATTAATTTGAGGAATTTTTGAGTCTGTTTGATATTTTTCATCCTCATTTTAATTTCTCCTATGTTATTTTATTCACTATTTTCAGTAATTTTTCTTTAAAAATACCAAAAAAAAGTAAAAATCTAGAAAAATCATAAAAACATCAGAAAAATATAAAAAGCCCAAAAATTCTTATTTCCTGATTTTTGCTTACTTTTACCTATTTTTCTATATATATTATATCTCTCTTTTCTTTATTGTGTATCTACTTTATTATTTAAAAAACAAAAAAAAACAAAATACATAAAGAAAATATAAAATCAAGAAATTTAAAAATCAAAATAAATTATTATAAAATTAAAAAAATTAAATAAAAAAATAAAAATTAAAAACCCACAAAAATAGCACATTTGTAGGCGTTTGATCACTTTCATTCTTGAGCTTGATTGCCCGATTTATCCTGCTTGTTCCATGTGTTCGACAATCTACTTGCTTGCACAATATTCACATTCATTGTAGAGTTATAATAAATTTTAACTCCGCACATTTACTCTCATTGCGTGATTTATCTGTTGTGGGTTGATTGTTGACTTGATACGGGTTTATTGAGGGTCGCCACAACGACTGTGTCTCCACCTTGTGTGAGACACATTTAGATCCCGATAGATCTGTGTCAATCACTGGCCTCTTGGCTGGCAGACGGTTCTGAATAGTGAAGCATATGGTACGGGTTAGCACATGGATTTCTGTCTGATGGTTCCTCTTCTTCCTACGAATAGTGGTCTTCTCTCTCAAGTTCCTCTAAAAAAGAGAGGGATGCGCTCAAGTGCCTCCTATAGAGTCAGCTAGATATGGAATCTATCAATCATCTGTTGGCTAAACTCTAACTGCTGATCCTTTTTCGGATTTTCTTTTTTATTCCCCTTTGCCAAGCGGAGTTCTTGAGGAAAGGGGATGGTGGGAAGAGGTTCGTATTGCTGAGAAGGCATAGAATCCCTACAAGTATCATCATACAGCACATATGGACTCGAAAATGAAGAAACCTCTCCGTTATTAATTTTTTTAGTATTTTTCATATGATCCTGAGGTACAGAAACTAGAGAAAACACAACTGGAATAGAAATGGTGGCATCAGTACCACCCACTGCGTCTGTCTTTGCGGCATCAGCACCGTGCTCTAGCTCAGCACCTGGTAATCTGGTGGCATCAGTACCACTTTCTGCATCTGGAGAAACAACAACCTCATTACCATTGACTGGATCAGCATCCTTAGCAGCATCATCACCACTGTCATCAACATACTCAATAGCATCAACACCGCTATCCTCCTCGTGTGGAGTTCCTGGATCCTCGTGGTGTCGTCGCTCAGACGAGGAACCGTCGGCTGGCATCCTACCGCTCCTAAGTGTAATAAAGTCAGCATTAAATGTATATGAAACAATGTCACCCAATAAATCACTAGGAGTGGTGGTCTCTGTGAACTGTACCTGCTCAGACTTCCTCTTTAGATTGTTCGAGTTGGCTCGATCTGAGCGAGTATGGCAGCCTTGCCCTTAATTATCTCCCTCATCTCATGGTGAAACTCGTCCATCTCCCGCCTAAAGGATGCTTGCTAGTCTGAGAGCAGGCGGGCTAGATCATCAAGGGCTAGGTTCTCATAGGTTGTCCCATGAGAAACTGACGGGTTGCCTTACTAAAAATGAGGCTGCTGCTGCTGGAATGGGGGAAGTTGAGAATACTTCTACTGAGGCTGCTGTTGTCTCCATTGTTGTCCCTACTGGTAAGGACAAGGACCCGACTGAAAGTGCTGCTGTTGTAGCTGGTGGAAGAACTAGGGCGTTGTTGCTGGCCGAACTATCCACCCTGAACTGGAGGCTGCTGTTGGGATGAGGTACCTTCGGCCGACCACCTGAATCTGGGATTGATCTCGGCAGATCTCGGGATGATCAACGACTCCTGCTCGTAGGGGGATAGAGGGAAAACTACTAGTGGCTAATCCTGCTGATACACCACCATCTGAGTGTCCTGAGATGGCGGTGGCTGAGAGTATTGGTGTTGCAGCTGTTGGAACAGCTCCGCCTTTATGTGGTGGACCTGGCAAACGAGGGCGGAGTGCTGGGATGAGCTGTTGCTACTAGGATCAACCCGTGACCTAAGAAGGGGCTGAGAAGCCATCTGTGCCTCCTGGAGACACATGATCTGGGTCTTCAGGTCACTCAAGGCATGTGCCAACTGATCTATCTGAGTCATGCCCTAGCACTGCTTCTTCTCGATGATCTCGATGCGATCCAGCTTCTCGTTGATAATGCCCATGTCAGCGATCAATGACTCTGCATGTGCTGCGGCTGCTGAAGAAGTGGATGGACCTGCATCAACTCATGCTATCCTTTGATAGGACACATCATGGGGTGAGGGCTTCCCCTGAGTGTAGAGCAGGGTCTGGGACATCATTGTGTAATTCTCAACCATCTCCTCATAGATGGCCCTGACCTGGTCTTCGTCCTTGGCAAAATAAGAGCCCCCACAAGAAGCGTTGACTAGCCCCTGCAAATCCAGTGTCAGCCCATAGAAGAAGATTTGTACTAGGTTGGGCTTGGATATATCATGATGGGGACACTGGTCGATGAGCTCATAGAAATGATCCCACGCCTCAAGGAATTACTCATTGGGGATCATGGAGAAATTATTGATCAGAGCTCGCTCTGCGTTCGCCCATCCGAGGGGATAGTACTTGTTCAAGTACTCGATCCGGAGCTGCTCCCATGAAGTCACATATCTCCCTAAATGCTTCAGGCAATAGGCTGCTCTGTCGACCAGGGAGAATGGAAAAGCCATCATCTTGATGATGGCCTCGTCCATGTATTCGTTATGGACAGTACTGCAGATCATCTCGAACTCCTGGAGGTGTAGATGCGACTCCTCGATGGCAAGCCCATGAAATTTGGCCAAGAGCTGAATGGTTTGGAGAGAGATCTTGAAGTCTCCCAGAATCACCACAAGCTGGATCTAATGACGTGTAAGGGTTGCACCAGGGTTGTGCAACTCCCTCATCGGTCGGGCTTGCTTGGCTGGCTCCTGTGGTTCCTCTGACTGTACTCCCTCTGGGATCTCTCCACCACTTGCTTAGTGTGGCTCTCCTCTGTTGGCTCGCATTTGTGCTATCTCTCAGCGTACCTCTACCATGAAGGCTCCCTGGTCTCTAATCTGTCTCTGCATCGTCCCCAGGGAGGCTAGAAGTATATTGTTGATGGCGCCCTGATCTTAAACATACATCGAACCCTGGGGTTGTCCATCGGTGCGCTCCTCACTGCTGGCCATCTCTTGGGTCTCTATAAAGGCAAAAGACCCCAACTCAGGTGTCGTCAAATGAACACATATCTGTGCTGGTCTCTGCTTGGGCACATCAGGACTGAAAGAAGGGTGGTCAAGGAGGAACATGGTGGAATCGAACTTGGGTTCCGAGAGCGGGTCTAAGCTCTCCCGAACCTGCCTAGATGAGTGGGTCAGAGTGCTCAAGAGCAGTGCTGTCAAAGGCAACCTAAGGGACCTCCAACCCATCATCGTGATGTGGAAGAAGATGTGGATGGGATATGGAAATAAACAAGATCAGAAGTCAAACCCCAATTTCACCTACGCAACGTGGAGCTGATGACCATGAAGGTTCGGTCGTTTATCTTGTCAATTTTATTTAGGTGATAATTCAGCCTTGCAGAGCGATTAACTGAGCTGTTGGGAACCTGATGCTCCCGAGAGACTAGTCCAATCCCAAAGCTAGATCTTTCCTAGCTAGTATAAGTTGTGGATCATTTACCGGCTACCTGATCAACTCGCTTTGTTAAGGATATCGATGCCTCCTTTACCGGAGACCAGAGAGATCCTCACTGGAGAATGACTGACCCCAAGACCAGTAGTCAAACAGAGTTCAAGTATTGCTCTAGTTTAGTGTGCGTGTCACTCTCTCATGCAAGCAAACGAAATAATGAGGGGATGGCTCTCCCAAGACAAATTTTTAAGTGAGGTGTCTTTTAGGATAAAGTTTGATTAACAATTCCAATTTTATGATTATCTCTTTTTATGGTATTTTACAATAACAAACAAATACCTAATGAATTTTTCGAACTCCTGATTATTTTAAGTCAAAAAACAGTTGGAGAAGTCGAAAAAATCGATGCTCAATCAAAACTTATGATGCATGCAAAGTAAGAAAGGCGTACTTGACTTCAGTACTCTACATGCAGGGTGATCCGTGCATAAATTTAAAGACAGAAATGTAAACTAATCTATATGATGCACGAAGAAAAAAAGCCTTAGACGAGTAACTTCTAATCGTGAAGAACAATAGCTAACTGATCAGAGAGAGAGGTTGATATCCGGTCTCAGATGTCGATCGGTGTCTGCCACAACGGATCCTGACAGCATTGTATATGACCTCTACGACATGTGACCTCTCAATCAACCAAGTTAGCTTTTTATTAATGATTTTTAATCAGATCCAATTACGAATATATAGGTGCAGGTAAGATATTAGGGATTGGGCCTTAATTATTTACGTCACAATCAAAGAAATTCCTAAGTCTAAGGGATAAATTCTACGAGACTCAAATAGAAAAAAAACGAAGAAAACAAAATCGGCGAAAAACCACGGTGAGGTCCCTTAAGCACACCGTGCTCGGCGAAACAGACCTCGATATGCCAAGTGTCCAAGAAAGTCTGGGTGTCCCTGTATTATTACAACAATAATAAGTGCTGAAAATAAACTAAACTACTCTACTCTCCAAAAACTACAACTGTCTTCTGCTGCTCCTGCTCCTCCCCAAGCACTTGTCTCCTCCAAAGTATCCTCGGGCAGTTCCTCGCACGAAAAGAGAAACAGAAAGCAGTCCAGAATATTGTTGTAACAAATAGAGATAAAGATAAGTAGAAAAATCTGAAAAGACTACTAAGGCGTGCTCTCTGGAAACGGCACCATTCTGATGAGCGAAAAGCCGACTAGGGTTAAGTAACAAGAATTTACACGGTTCGTTGTGACCCCAATCTCCAATCCAAAGCTCAATAATAAAATAGAGAACCACACAGATAAGATAATCAAAGCACAAAATCCAATGTTAGCGGTTTTCGCTATTTATTAAACTTTATATCGTGACCAGGATCGAACACAAGGAACAAAATGTACGAAGTAGTCCTAATAAGAGAATAAAAAGCGTATTTTTATGGTTTTTAATTTTGTATTTTTTTATATTTTCAAAAATAAGAACACAAACGAAGAAAACAAGGCAAAAGCAAGCTTCAACAAAACTAAAAATGCTCAAAAATCAGAAACAAAAATATTTTTATATTTTTCAAATATTCAAATGTTTTTGATGATTTAGTGGGATTTTTCCTATTTTATATATGATTTTATAAAAATCAAACAAGAGCTAAACTGTGAGACAATGCACAACCATGGCAAAATTACAAGTTAAAAATATTTAAAGTGTCTAATGTCCTGGATAGCAATTTTATGAAAAGTAAATGAAAATATCTAACTACAGAAATTAAAATTCTATTTTTTTTTAATTTTTTAGAATTTTTAATGATTTTTATAATTTTTTAGAGTTTTTTTTATCTTTTTAGGGTTTTTATAAAATAATGCAACAAAAAATGGTACTGGAATTAAAACACACAAATACAAGCACACATGAATTTATAATTTTTAGAATAATTGTTATATTATTTTGATATTTTATAAAACAGATAGAGCAATTTTTATGGGTTTTTGATTTTTAGAAAATATCAAATAAAACTAAATTAATTCTCCATAATGTTAACAGGAGCTAACTGCAATTTTTATGGAATTTTTGGAGTTAATTAGGTATTTATTTGATCAAAAACAACATACCCAGCACACATGAACCTAAATGCAGTTATACAAAAGTTTCCAAGGAAAAAGATACCACATATAAAAAGCTCTGGGATAAAGTTGTAAATTTTCCAGGTTATTCACACACATGTTAAATAAACCACGCACAGTGGCATAAATGCAAATACCGTAGACTTTTCATTCAAAACATAACACGATAGAAGTTCAGGGCATAAAATGCAAAAACACCATAAAAGCACGTGGGATGGCACATGATTGCAACTCCACTAGACTAAGATGCAATTACTGAAACTATAAGGTCTAAACTGCAAAATTTCTAAACTACCACTTTATTTACAGAATTATATACTAAAACATGGAAGTTGTGGGGGGGGGGGGGGGTAAAGGGCAAAATACCCTTGTAGGGTGCGTGCGGACCATGTGAGGGCACATGGCGATCTTCGGAGGTGGCGCAGGCGTACGGTCTTGATCTCCGACAGCCTCAAATCTAACGGCTCAAAGAATGTCCGCTACGTGTGGTCAGATGCGTCAGGGGGCATCAGATCTGATGGCTGAAAATTTGTAATGGTCGGCAGCTTGGATGCTATCTGGAGCGAGGAGGGTCATCCGACGACTGGAAGAGGATCTGGAAAGAACACCACCCATGTGAACTTTGATCGATCTGGGGAGGTAGTCCGCTGGTCTGATCGAAGCGTGAGGAGGTCCACCAGCTTCATGGAGATGCCGCGCGTCGGCCTGAGGTGTCCGATGGGAATGATAACAGGCAGATGAATTTGGTGGTGGCCAGCCACTTGAGGGCGCTCCGCCTGAGCAACTGGAGGCTCGAAATGGGTCCCTTGCATGTGAGAGGCCCTGCAAAAGGTATAATGACTCGGGCGCTTTGCTCCGGTCAGGTTATTGCTTAATAAGGATCATATAAGCGACTGGGGATGGAGGTCGATGATGAATCCGCGATTGATCATCGCAATATCTTGATCTTAGCAAAATCCCTGAGTAAAGTCTCAAATAAATGTCTATAAAATCAATAAATTAACAAAATGATTCTTGTAAATAAAATACATTAATTATTATATATTAGATTGTATAAAATAAATTAACAATAAAAAGCCGCAAAATCAAAGGAGTTTTATACATGTAAACAGCCCAAAACTTCATGTATTTTTAATAATTTCATTTCAACTCATTTTTGCCTAATTCTTTCTCTAACTTGTTTATAAAAATGTATATAAAAATACAAAAATACAAAACAAATTTCACCTCAAATAAATGCTCCTAGATCCCAAAGAGAAAAAGCCGTAAAGTCCAACTTCCAAGCCAAATTCCCGCTCCATCTGAACTCCAAATTCACCAAACTCACTTTTAAAGCTTAAGTTAGAAAATTATCTATCCAATGAAAGTAGTTTCATTAAAATCGGAGCTCATTTGCAAATTTGGGTTTTGGGACCTAGATGTACATTGTATATTATGTATATATTCATTCTTTATTCATTTTTTATTTTACCTTTCTTAATTACTAAAAATACAAAAAATCATGCTTATGTAGTATTTTATTTATATTATTTTATTGTATTTTTTCCGTTGTAAATATCTCTTATTAAAAAGACAAAAAAATTACATATTAGAAAAGTAAAAAAAATGTGTACATGTTGTTTGTCTTCTTTTGTAAATTCTCCACTATTTATTTTCTTCTTTTATTCTATTGTAATTAAAGTAGCCAACTTTATTTCATTTATTTATTTATTTTACATTCTCTACAATAACCACCATTCAACTCATCCTACCACCAACCTCCATTCAACCCCACCATTTTATAAACCTCCCATTCAACTCCATTAATAAAATAACCTCCCACCATTTTAATAACCTCTCATTTCATCATCTATATATACATCCCATCCTCCTCAATTTGCCCTTGATCCATCTTTATGTGAGGAGAGCCTAGTTCCCATAGTTGAATCGGTGACAGCGAAACAACCGTGGTCGAGCGACGATGACCCTCTCTCCGGTGAGATCCGTTGGCTTTTTGGCCAACATCGCAGCTGCAACCGTGCGCTGCTCGAGCCCATCGCACGTCGGCAATTTGAGCGAAGACCGTGCTCTTGTGAGCACAACATAGGCGACCGCGTTCATCGTAGGTAAATTTTCACTTCATTTTATTATCTTATCATTTTTGCAATTTTTTTTAGCACACCATACATCATCCCTTCCATCACCACCACCATAACACCATCATTTTTTCCCCATTTGTTTAGTTCATCAACACCACCAACCCATTGTCAACCTCCTTTTTGTGTACATATTTCCTGTTTAAAGAAAATTAAAAAAATAAAAAAATTTAAAACAAAAAAAGTCTTTTATTACAACAAAAAAAAAAAAAAAAGAAAAAAAACTACATGCAGCAGCAGTGGGGGGAAGTTCCCACAGCCGCCGCCCAACCATCACCGGCCCCGCGACAGCCAGCGGCTTCTGCTGCTCCCGCGGCTCCGCGCCGCCCGACCTGCCCTCCGCTGCGGCCCCCCGTGCACGGCCGATGCGCCTCCCGTCGGCGCTCCTCCGTGGAGGAGCTACAGCCACTGCTGCTGCCTCCACACCGGCCTCCTCCGCCTAGGCCTCCGCTCCTCCACCATACCGCGAAACTGATGCCTCCGGCCTCCGCATCTGACCTCCGCACGGCCGCTCGGCACCGCCGACCGACTCCCCCTAAGTTGGGTTCTACTCCATCATTCCCTACCTCCAAGAAGAAGAAGGTCATTTTGTTTATTATTTGTTTATTGTAAATATTGCATAGTTATCTTTACATGTTTCTAATATTGCATAATAGTCCCTGTACATAAGTTGCATTGTAATTTTGCTTACGGAATTTGCACAGAGACACATGTGTTTGACTATTAATTTGGACCTCTATTTTGCATCATTTTATGCAATGAAAAATCTCATTCTGTTGAGAAACTTATTTTCTGTCATCTGGATATTTAATTATATTTTTGTGAGATATTATGAATTAATTAAAAATGTTCAACTGAAATATTGCATATTTTACCCAAATTGAGCTCTTAAATTTATATCTCATAAACGGTTGCTCTAAAAATTCTACAAAAATTAGGAATGATGCCTTGATATGTTATTATCTTACTGTCTAAATTTCATCCAAAGTGGAGATGTCTTGTGCCTGAAGAAAATTTTAGAGAGATTTTCGTATTTGATTTTTAATTAAATCCGCGTACATCGTTTTCGTGAAATTTCAAGTCTCCTATATGCCACATGAAAATATCTATTTGAGATAATTCGCTCTCTGACTAAATTGATAACGTGAATTTAATAGGAATTAATTACTCATTGTTACTCTGTTTTCATTAAAAATCCATAAAAAAGTCATATGTCAAAAAATTCCAAAAATATTACTGTAGCTTCCTTGCATGATGTTTTCATTCCACTAAATTTTTCATGATTTTTTCTTACTGTTTGTGTGATAAATTGTGAAAAACACATAAAAAGTATGCATTTTTATTTATTACATTTTAACCCATAAAATTCCAAAAAAAGTACCTTGCATTCACTCTAGATTAGGACTCTAGAAAAAATATAATTTTGCTAAATTGGACTTATTTTCTACTTAAATTAATTTGGCCTTGTTATATGCTTTCTTTGTGTCGTAATTCACTTGCATTGGCATTCGTTTTGCATTAAAAAATTATAAAAAAATACGCACGGAAATCTAGATCTAAACTTTCAAATTAAACTCGAAGTTGTTCCTTTACCTCCCTGAGTTCGACCCCGGACTTGCCCAGGATATAAATTAAAGCTGAGACACCCTTCACGGAGATTTTCTCTCGGTTCTGACTGATCGCTAAGTACACATATTACAACGAACACAAATTATTTATCGTATTTAGCGACTCGTCAGATGGCGTCATTATCGGGGAGGCAAACGGCTTAGGGATTAATTTAAAAATTTGGATTTAGATTTTCTCTACTCGGGTAGTCTGACCACTGAGCCACTTGTATTTATTCCATTTTTTGCAATTATTTCTCTTCATATTTTTGTATATATCTTGTTGTTTATCTCTCTAATATAAATCTCATTTTCCTTGCGAGGGCCCGGTGGACTTGGAGTGCATCGGAGTTCGACGGACGCGACGCGTGCCGACTGCTGAAGAGCTGGGAGAATTTATTTATTTCGAGAGAGATTTTATAAATTTTTGTAATTATTTAGCTTGCTCCTTTATAACAGCTCTTGTTTGAGAGCTCGTGCGTGTAAAAAAAACTTGGACATTATCTGTGGTGTGTCGAGACCTGTTTCACTCTCCGGTGAGGATGGAGTTTCGACTTGAGTGGCGACATTAAGGATTAAGCACACGGTAGTATAGAATCAAAATTGATTGTGCCCATCGTAATTTAGGCCACGCATATCTTAGAAGATTCACATATCTTATAAGATTCATAATGAGACGCACATAGACACGTACTACTTAGCTCAATATCAAATCAATTCTTCCTCGCTAATAGTATACTGTTTAGGTGCGGTTTTCTCGATCTGCATGCATTTAGTGTAATATTTACAAATTCAGTTTTGTATAACACATGAAGAGTGATGGGATTCACTATAAGTATACCTTCTTCTGAGCATGCATCATAGTTTCTCGTTTGCATTCTGATTTCCGACTCCCTTCTTGATTTACAACTTAAGGTCAAAAAGGAAATTGGGACTGAACGGTAGGCGTGCTTGTGTTTTCAGATTAATTTCAAGTGATAACCTAACTCTAAAATTGGGACTGAATTGAGCAGGTCGATTTAATTAATTGGAATAAAAAGAACCCTTGTTCTCGGGTGCATAAAGCCCTCATTGTTTATTTTTATTGCAAGTGAGAGAGAGACGACCCTAGGATAGAGACAAGTCTGGATTTCTTACTTACTACTGGTTCTTTCTTTTTAGGCGATTAGCTACCCTTCAGTGAGGAATACGAGTAGCCGGTAAATGGTCCGGACTTCCTTAACAGAGTGGGAGGTTTAGAGGACGCCTTAGTCCTCAAGGAACAGGTAGCCGTATTTATACGGTCCGTACATACTCCTATACTGGCTGAAAGTAGGGCAAACTAGTTGTAAGAACCGGGCCAGTCTGTAGGAAAATACGGGCACCTAACAACTCGTTAATCTTTCCAAGATTGTATTCTCACCAATTAAAATTGACCAGATAATTCGGCCGAATCCTTACGGCCATCACATGTTGAGTTGGTGAAATTGAGGGTTTGAATTGTGTTTGAATTGTGTGAGTTCACTCCGCACATTTACGTGCACCGTAGAACTAGCACCTCATTGACTATCGTGATCTAATCGGTTCTTTTGACATCGAAGATGACTGATTAGGGGGATATTTATTCGGACTTTGCGAATCTCTCGTTGAACCCTTCAAAAAGTACGTCTTCAAAGGTCCAAGCGCAACTTGGATCAACCTGGACTCATGACCCTCTTGAGCCCAGGATCACCCACTCTCGGGATGGTTACTCTCAAACCATTCCCTTTCTCTCTTCCCACCTCACCGAGGAAGACCATCGCCTTGGTGAGAATATCATGATTCATAAATCCTCTTCTAATCAAGAACACATTGCTTATTCAGGACATAAAGAAGATTCAAGTAAAATGCCAAAGAAGAAAGAAGAGGAAGAAGAGAACCATGAAGACCCAATGAGAATGATACTTGCCCGATTAGCTGCATCTGAGCAGCAACATGCATTAATGAGAGCTCAGTTAGGACAGTTAAATGTTGGGGTCGAACCACCAATGGATGCGGCGTATAACCCTAGACAATATCAAATTCATAACTACTTGAGTTCGGCCGAACCCACTGTTGCCTTTGAATTGAAGCCGCATTTTCTGAACTTGCTGCCACATTTTGGTGGGAATGCTTCTGAGGAGCCATATGCATTCCTAAGGGACTTTGAGCTCATCTGTGCTAACCTCAAACATTATAATGTTAGCCAGGATTATATTAGGCTCAAAGCCCTTCCATTTTCCTTGGGTGGAAAAGCCGATTACTGGGTAAAGAATCTTGGAATCATCGTCACCACTTATGCCCAGTTCAAGGACCTATTCCTAAAGAAGTTCTACCCTTTGAGTAGATAACATGATGAGGACGCTAATTACGAGTTTTTCCCAGTTACCCCATGAAGCCTTCTATGATGCTTGGGAAAGATTCAAGGACATCCTGCAGAAGTATCCCTGTCACAATTTAGATGATAACATCTTGGTCCAATCATTCTTCACTGGTCTCAACCCTGAGATGTAGGGTTTAGTGAGCGCTTCCTGTGGAGGCAGCTACACATCACGAGGAGCGGATACCATCTGGATGGTATTCGAGCAGATGGCTGAAACTAACCGCTCACAGATGGCCAGCATGGCCTATACACCATCCCCCAGTTCACTCTCATTTGGAGGGGGAAAATCAGCTATAGTCGATCTCTCTCAGGACGTGATCCCTAGCATGGGACTTCTTGCAGACAAGCTTACTCTAGTCGAGAAGATCGACAGGAGGATTGATGAGTTAGACCGGAGCATCTCTAAACTTCCAAAACAGATGGAGGAGTACTGAGAAGGCATCTAAGATAAGGATACCCGCCGTGACTGCACCCTCTGCTCCCGTATACCGAGTTCATCATGTTCAGGAGCAGTTGGTGTCGGGGCAACCCCAGCCGTGGGAGCAGGACCAATCCTATGCCCACTCTTTCCAGCAGCCACCTCCATTAGCAGAGACAGTCCAGGAGGAGCCTCCCCCAGTTTGGGAGGTGAATGGGATATGGTATACTCAGGACCCTGCCAGGCAGGGAAGTACGGGAGACCGACAGACCTACCAACGTCCCCCGACCTTTCACAACACCGCATTCACCTCCGCACCACCTCCTTCACAGCAGAGCCTTGTATTCCAGCCACCCCAGCAGCAGAGGTAGGAGTACCAGCAGTATGGCCGACATGGCCATTACCAGACGGGCCAGCAGGGCCCGCAACCCCAGTAGCAGCAGCAGAGGCAGTACACTGGCCAGCAGGGCCAGTCTTCCCGTTCTTCTTCACAGTCTTATCCATTTCCTTCTTTGTCTAGTCCCGTGGATATTCAGAAGCAGATACTCGACGAGCTACGTTCCTACAGGAACGAGATTCATGACTTACGGGTGGATGTCAACCGCCTGTCCAGATGGCGAGACGAGCAGACTACACCCTCTACCTCTATCCCAGCCCAAGTTCAGGCTAACCCAAATAGCCTGAACTGTTCTAGTTCTCAGCAGCACTTTGGTCAGGTATACTATTCAGCATCTCCTAAATCTGAACATGAGATTCTTTTGTATGACGAGGCTAACCACATGTCACTCAGGAGCGGAAGGACCGTGGTCGTACCTGACCGGGCAAGGGAAACGAGGAGGGGCGTCTCTGGAGCTCTACCTGAGGAGTCATCAGAGGACGAGGAGGAGAGACATCATATTTTGGAGCCCCATCAGCACCATTCGAGGATATCTACTCAGGGAGCCGAGAGGAGGAGGAGAGCGCATATGCAGCATCGTCAGCATGGATATTCTTCTAAGTCTACGGAGGACCTTGCATCTCCAATTATGGCAGATACCACTCCAGCTTGTATTCCACAGCCTGTAGTAGATAGTTTTGATTCTGATTCCATGTTGCATCAAAAAGATTCATGTATGAAGAACTCTGTTTCAGTTAATGCCAAGAATGATCTTTCAGTTCATGATTCAGACTCTTCATCCTCTGTTTCCCTAGCTTCAATCCCTTTTCCCCGTGCTCTTACGGCAGGAAAGCGCATCAAAAAGATTCAGAAAGATGACCCCGACATGACACGGTTTTGTAAAGAAAACATCACAGTTAAGGTGCCATTTGATGAATATGTGGCTAACCATCCTACCTTTTAAAAATACCTTAAGGTGAGATGCACACCTAGAAGGGTTAGCAGGAAGAAAGATAACCGAAATATAAAGACACATGTCTTATCAGTAGCCACAACCTATTGTCTCAAGAATCAGACTTTGCCAAAGAAAAAGAGAGACATGGATGCTCACTATGTGGAGAGTCGTATTGACGACATTGAGTTTGCACGCACACTCTTAGATAACGGTTCTTCGATCAACTTACTTCCCTTAGCCTTATATCAGAAATTGGAGTTGGGACCACTTCGCAAATCTAGAGCTTTACTCCAATTCGCAGATCGTTCAGTGAAGAGACCTAAGGGAGAAGTGAAGAACACCGTTATCTCGATTGAGGGGCAGAACTATCAGGTGGACTTCACAGTCTTGGACATGGAGATCCCCAATCATTGGAGAGAATCTCAGATCATTCTCGGGCGACCCTTCCTTAGGACCGCAGGCGCAGCTTTTGATTATGGTACAGGAATGATGAAGTTCCGTTCTCCAGGTGGAGAAGTGAACCTTGAGATGAAGCAAACCAAGTGTCAGCGACCTGATTCAGAGAGTAGTACATAGTACTCATCTTCAGAGGCAGATTGCAGTATGATTAGCACAGTTGGGATTTGGGGACAGATTCCTTCAGGACAGAGCGAGACCCTTTCATCTGGATAGGGTAGAGTGCATGATGCAGTTGCCAGGTGTCGTCTGATCTTGCAATAGATGCATCAACCTATTCTCATGATGACTTAGAGATCCATCCGGATCTGTCAGTTCCATCCTCTTCGGAACAATCATGGGACATAGATGACGAGTCGGACATGGCTTTTGCCGATTGTTTGGATATTTTTGACTATCCGACTCTTAATACTTCTGATTTGGTGGCGAGTACTACTCATCTTAGCCCGCCTTCATGCGGCACGAAACCAGATTCAGATTCAGTTCAGCCAGGATTTTGCTTGATGATACTACATTGCCAGAACTAAAATCACTACCTCCTACACTCAAGTATGCCTTTCTTGCGGGACCCAAAGAGAGATATCCTGTTATCATTAGCTCAGACTTGACTTTAGAACAAGAGTCTAGGTTGTTAGAGTCTTAGAGAGGAACCGCAAAGCAATAGGCTGGACAGTGTCGGATCTCGTGGGCATCAACCCGCTCCTCTGCTCGCACCACATTTTTACTGAGGATAATGTGAGACCTTCCCCGTGAATTTCAGAGGGACTTAACCCCAATCTAACGGGAAGTGGTGGAAGAAAGAATTGAGAAAATGGTGCAAAGCAAGGTTTATATACCCTATTTCTGACTCCAAGTGGGTGGCCCCGCTTCATGTTGTCCCGAAGAAGTCGGGAATTCAGATGGGTCACCAACGAGGAGGGGGTAGAGATCGCGACATGAGTACCTACGTCGTGGCGTGTCTGTGTTGACTACATGCGCCTGAATGCTGCAACCAATGAAAGATCTTTTCCCTTACCGTTTATTGATCAGATCTTGGAGAGACTCGCAAGGAAGAGTTCTTCTGTTTTTCTTGACGGGTACTCAGGCTACAACCAGGTGGCCATAGCCCCTGAGGACCAGGAAAAGACCACATTCACATGTCCATTCGGCACTATGCTTTCAGGCGCATGCCATTCGGGCTCTGCAATGCCCCGGGCACAATTCCACGGTGCATGATAGCCATATTTGCCGAGATGGTGGGAGATTTCCTGGAAGTGTTCATGGATGACTTCTTGGTCCATGGTGATTCTTTTGATACTTTTTTAGTGCACTTGGACCGAGTCCCTCATGAGGTGTAGAGAGGTGATCTGGTACTCTCCTGGGAGAAGAGTCACTTTATGGTGACGGAGGGTATCGTGTTGGGGCATGTCATCTCTAAAAGGGGAATGGAGGTTGACATTGCCAAGGTGGAGGTGATCAAGAAACTCGATACACCTACCAACGTGAAGTCAATGCGGTCATTTCTAGGGCATGTTGGATTCTATAGGAGATTCATTCAATATTTTTCAAAGATCGCCCGCCCACTGACCGAGCTCTTAGGTAAAGACACAAAGTTCGTGTCTGGAGGCCTTTGAGCTCTTGAAGAGGAAGATTTGTGCCTCGCCTATCCTACAAGCTCCTGACTGGTCTCTCCCCTTTGAGATCATGACTGACGCTTCAGATTTCGCTATAGGAGCTGTGTTAGGACAACAGCGAGAGGGGATCCCATTTGCGATCCACTACGCAAGCAAAGTATTAGATCCTAAACAGAAAAATTATACAGGACTGAAAAACAAATGCTCGTGGTAGTATGGGCCCTCGAGAAGTTTTCAGATCATATATTTTGGGCTCTAAGGTGACAATTTATACTGATCACATAGCCATTCGATATTTAATGGAAAAGAAGGACGCGAAGGCGCGTCTTCTTAGGTGGATTTTACTCCACCAGGAATTTGATTTGGAGATTAAAGATAAACCTGGAGTGAAAAATGTTGTGGCTGATCACCTTTCTTGGATTGAACTTAAGGATTCTCCTGATCATGAGAGGATTGAGAGAGACCTTCCCAGATGAGTCATTTGTGTTATTGACTCACTCCCGTGGTATGCCAACATGGTGAACTATCTTGTCTCCAAGCAGGTTCCCCATGGTTGGACTAGGGGCACATTGACCGACTAAAGTCGTATTCGAGGAGATACCACTGGGACGATCCTTTCCTTTTCTTCGAAGGACCGGATGTGTTTGGAGAGGTGTATTCCTCAGGGAGGAATACCAGAGTGTCCTCACATATTGTCATTCACTTGAGGCTGGAGGACACCATTCGAGAAAAAGAACCGCTCACAAAGTACTTCAATGTGGATTGTATTGGCTGACCTTGTTTAGAGATGCCATTGATTTTGTACGGTCGTGCCCGATTTGTCAAGGATTGGAGGGACAGTTGGACAGAGAGATGAGATGCCTATGCAACCGATGATTATTTGTGATGTTTTTGATGCATGGGCATAGATTTTATGGGTCCCTTTCCCAACAGCCATGGACATGAGTACATATTGTTGGCGGTTGACTATCTATCTAGGCGGGTGGAGGCTATCTCAACCCAAACCGCAGACAGCAAGACTGTTTGTAAGTTTGTGAGAGATCATATTATTGCTAGGTTCGGGGTGCTAAAAGTTTTGATATCTGATGGGGGTAGCCACTTTGTGAATCGAGATATAAGATCTTTAGCTAAGGACTATGGATTTGAGCATAAAGTTACTAGTCCTTACCACCCACAGTCCAACGCATGGCAGAGGTTTCGAACAAAGAGGTGAAGAGTATTTTGCAGAAATGGTTCGTCCTGATAGGAAGAACTAGTCTCAGCTCTTGGACCAAGTTCTGTGGGCCTATAGGACATCCTACAAGACACCATTGGGTACTTCACCATTTAGAATGATCTGTAGAAAGCCATGCCATTTGCCTGCAGATTGATTCATATTCCGAATGGGCAATTAAGAAGTTTAATTGGAGTTGTCACCTAGGGAAGCTTTGCCGAAACTTGAACTTGAACGAGCTTGTGGAAATCCGAAACAGGGCATATGACAACAGTTTGATTTATAAGGACAAAGTAAAGAGATGGCATGATCAGCCCATTAAGGTGCAAAGACTTTGTCCCTGGACAAAAGGTATGGGTTGTTCAATATCAGGTTGAAGATGTTCCATGGAAGCTCAAATCTAAATGGACGGGTCCCTTTGCTGTTAAGAAAGTGCACGAGAATGGAAGTGTAGAGATAGTTGATCTCACAGATGGTGCACATCTCATGTGGTGAATGGACAACTGTTGAAGCATTTTGTTGATTCGAAAGAGCAGTTAGTCCAAGTCGAGGTCATCAACTTCGTACAGAGTGAGCACATAACAGATACATCTTATTACTCTTCATGAAGATGCAACATCAAAATTCAACATCTTAGAAGATTCAATCACTCTTGTACATATTCTCCTTTTTTTGTATATTCTTGAGATCACATCGGTTCTCACACTTACTCTTGTCCTATACTTAGGCTGACCAAAGCCTAAGTATAGGGGGACCGATGCCCGCCATGTGTATATACTCATCATTTCGCCTCTTGACCTCGTCTGCCCCATTTTTGCTCTTCTTCTACACTTAGGCTGACCAGAGCCTAAGTATAGGGGGGCGGATCGACTTCTATACTTTTTTATTTATTTTTAGCTTTCCTACGCTTAGTACGAGCTATGTCTTTTTGTCATCTAGTGCCATGAGGACATAGCATATGCTAAGTATAGGGGGCATGCATATTTTACATATATACTTTTGGCAGGTATATGTTACATATATACTTTACCCATAGCTTGTACTTTCACGTATTTTTGTATATATATTATACAATAGTTATGGGGTGGGTAAAAAAATTCAAAAAAACCTTAAAAAACTCTTTGTCCTTATTTGCTAAAAAAACTTTTCAAAAAAATCCTCTTTAAAAAACCTTTCTAAAAAAAAAGTCCTTTCTTATTTACCTATCTTTTTCCAAAAAAAACTTGAAAAAAAACAACAAAAACTTTTCTAACAAAAAAATTCCTTGCCTTTTGTTTGTCAAAAAAAACTCTTTTGAAAAAAACTTTTCCAAATCTTAAAAAAATTCAATAAAAAAAAAACAAAAAAAACTAACTAATAAGTTGGTTTAATCCCTGACAACAATTCACTTTCACACAAGACTAGTGATGTTCAAGAACACTTGGTTTACGAGCTCTTAATTTTGAGTTAACCAGCCTTAGTCATTAGGGTCCTAGGACTTAATTATTCACATTTCCCTAGTTTGAAAGATTTTGTGTGCTATATTGCATGCTTAGTCTCTACTTAAAGATATGATCAGCACCTCACATACACGATTGCAGTTATGATGAGATGAGTTGAAATTTCACTTGAGGAACTGGGATGGGGATTTGAGTTTGGACTTGATTTGATGATGCTTGAGGATGGGATAAAATCAATGAAGGCTTCATGAAACCTGAGTGTCAGCATCTTTAGCCAGTATGAGAACATGGGTTCTTGTACTATCTCTTGACATTTACCTTTGTGCCAGGGTATGATAAAATAAAAAAATGTTGATCAGTGTACGCCAACTCTTGGTAAAAGCAGTGGAGCTAGCCAAAATACTACAAAGCAATGAAATGTTAAAGAAAAGCTCTCATTCCACAAAGTCAATTATCAAAAGAGCTTCCACCAAAGGCGAGCGCTCCCAACCATTTCAAAAGTATCCACTTGGACCACCGCTATTAGGACCAGGAGTCGGGTTTGCACCAAAAAAGGGCTCTGCATCGTAAATGCTACAAGTCTGGGTGTAGAAGGTACGATAGGTACTCAAAAAAGGCACACCCCAGTGTACTCCCAGGAAAACAAGTGCAGACGGCTCCAATTTCTCTTGACGGACGCACTGATCAACACCAAAAAAATGCATTGAGTAATAAGGCACATGAGAGAATCTTTGTTCCAATGAGAGTGAGAGAAGAAATGACACAATCATATGCCCTCCATCAACTAGCCTGCCATCTACACTTTCAAGTCTGACAACTAAAGAGACGGTGAATTGGATGCAAGAAATGGTTTATTCCCTAGTGTTGAGGATCGAGTTCTTAGGAGAGTCTCTTGGACTGGAACCTTGGGTGACGTTGTGACTCTACTCTTGTAACTGTGGTCGACACTTAAAGTCATATCCCTACTATATATGTATACAAAGAGAGTCTGATGATTAGGGAAATTCGATACCTTTTGACTAGAGCTTGGTTCAACTTAGAATTTTAGGATCTCTAAAACCGAGAGTACTTGAACGGATCAAGTCTTGTATGCACATGCACAGTCAGGGGTTAACCCAACTTATTCATTCTTTATTTGCTCGAGGACTAGCAAAGTTTAAGTATAAGGGGGTGATGAATCCGCGATTCATCATCGCAATATCTTGATTTTAGCAAAATCCCTGAGTAAAGTCTCAAATAAATGTCTATAAAATCAATAAATTAACAAAATGATTCTTGTAAATAAAATACATTAATTATTGTATATTAGATTGTACAAAATAAATTAACAATAAAAATCCGCAAAATCAAAGGAGTTTTATACATGTAAATAGCCCAAAACTTCATGTATTTTTAATAATTTCATTTCAACTCTTTTTTGCCTAATTCTTACTCTAACTTGTTTATAAAAATGTATATAAAAATACAAAAATACAAAACAAATTTCACCTCAAATAAATGCTCCTAGATCCCAAAGAGAAAAAGCTGTAAAGTCCAACTTCCAAGCCAAATTCCCGCTCCTTCTGAACTCCAAATTCACCAAACTTACTTTTAAATTTCAAGTTAGAAAATTATCTATCCAACGAAAGTAGTTTCATTAAAATCAGAGCTCATTTGCAAAAGTTGGGTTTTGGGACCTAGATGTACATTGTATATTATGTATATATCCATTCTTTATTCATTTTTTATTTTACCTTTCTTAATTACTAAAAATACAAAAAAAATCATGCTTGTGTTGTATTTTATTTATATTATTTTATTATATTTTTTCCGTTTTTAATTTCTCTTATTAAAAAGACAAAAAAATTACATATTAGAACAGTAAAAAAATGTGTACATGTTGTTTGTCTTCTTTTGTAAATTCTTCACTATTTATTTTCTTCTTTTATTCTATTGTAATTAAAGTAGCCAACTTTATTTCATTTATTTATTTATTTTACATTCTCTACAATAACCACCATTCAACTCATCCTACCACCAACCTCCATTCAACCCCACCATTTTATAAACCTCCCATTCAACTCCATTAATAAAATAACCTCCCACCATTTAAATAACCTCTCATTTCATCATCTATATATACATCCCATCCTCCTCAATTTGCCCTTGATCCATCTTTATGTGAAGAGAGCCTAGTTCCCATAGTTGAATTGGTGACAGCGACGCAACCGCGGTCGAGCGACGACGGCCCTCTCTCCGGTGAGATCCGTTGGCTTTTTGGCCAACATCGCAGCCGCAACCGCGCGCTGCTCGAGCTCATCGCACGCCGGCGATTTGAGCGAAGACCGTGCTCTTGTGAGCACAACATAGGCGACCGCGTTCATCGTAGGTAAATTTTCCCTTCATTTTATTATCTTGTCATTTTTGCAATTTTTTAGCACACCATACATCATCCCTTCCATCACCAACACCATAACACCATCATTTTTCCCCATTTGTTTAGTTCATCAACACCACCAACCCATTGTCACCCTCTTTTTTGTGTACATATTTCCTGTTTAAAGAAAAATTAAAAAAAATAAAAAAAATAAAAAAATTTAAAACAAAAAAAGTCGTTTATTACAGCAGAAAAAGAAAAAAAACTACACGCAGCAACGGTGGGGGGAAGTTCCCACCACCGCCGCCTAACCATCGCCAGCCCTGCGACAGCCAGCGGCTTCCGCCGCTCCCGCGGCTCCACGTCGCCCGACCTGCCCTCCGCTGCGACCCCCCGTGCGCGGCCGCCACGCCTCCCGTCAATGCTCCTCCGTAGAGGAGCTACAGCCACTGCCGCCGCCTCCACACCAGCCTCCTCCGCCTAGGCCTTCGCTCCTCCACCGTACTACGAAACTGACGCCTCCAGCCTCCGCATCTGACCTCCGCACGGCCGCTCGACGCCGCCTACCGACTCCCCGTAAGTTGGGTTCTACTCCATCGTTCCCTACCTCCAGGAAGAAGGTCATTTTGTTTATTATTTGTTTATTGTAAATATTGCATAGTTATCTTTTCATGTTTCTAATATTGCATAATAGTCCATGTACATAACTTGCATTGTAATTTTGTTTACGGAATTTGCACATAGACGCATGTGTTTGACTATTAATTTGGACCTCTCTTTTGCATCATTTTATGCAATGAAAAATCTCATTCTGTTGAGCAACTTATTCTCTGTCATCTGAATATTTAATTATATTTTTGTGAGATATTATGAATTAATTAAAAATGTTCAACTGAAATATTGCATATTTTACCCAAATTGAGCTCTTAAAATTATATCTCATAAATAATTGCTCTAAAAATTCCACAAAAAATTAGGAATGATGCCTTGATATGTGATTAACTTACTGTCCAAATTTCATCTAAAGTGGAGATGTCTTGTGCCTGAAATAAATTGTAGAGTGATTTTCGTATTTGATTTTTAATTAAATCCACGTACATCGTTTTCGTGAAATTTCAAGTCTCTTGTATGCCACAAGAAAATATCTATTTAAGATAATTTGCTCTCTGACTAATTTGATAACGTGAATTTAATAGGAATTAATTACTCATTGTCACTCTGTTTTCATTAAAAATCCATACAAAAATTCATATATTGTCAAAAATTCCAAAAAATAGCTTCCTTGCATGATGTTTTCATTCCACTAAATTTTTCATGATTTTTGCTTACTGTTTGTGTGATAAATTGCGAAAAAAACCCATAAAAGTATGCATTTTTATTTATTGCATTTTAACCCATAAAATTCCAAAAAAAGTACCTTGCATTCATCGCTAGGTTAGGACTCTAGAAAAATTATAATTTTGCTGAATTGGACTTATTTTCTACTTAAATTAATTTGGCTTTGTTATATGCTTTCTTCGTGTCGTAATTCACTTGCATTGGCATTCGTTTTGCATTAAAAAATTATAAAAAAATACGCACGGAATCTAGATAAAAACTTTCAAAGAGTTCGACCCCGGACTTGCCCGGGATATAAATTAAAGCCAGACACTCTTCACGGAGATTTTTTCTCGTTCTGACTGATTGATAAGTACACGTATTACAACGAACACGAATTATTTATCGTATTTAGCGACTCATCAGTCGACTCCCGGTGGTTGTGGCGGAAAAGAGTCTCAGCCTTAATCACAACCTGGTCGTCGAACCTAAGGGTTATCAGGTTGCGGTGCAAGGTGAAGGGCGAGACGGAGGGTCAATATGAATGGATGGATGTGGATGATGGGGCTCTGACCAGTTGGTCGGAGCAAGCGGAGGTGCGACGATGCTAGATGGAATGAATCGAATGGACAGATGAAATGCAGAAGCGAAAGTGGATACCTGAAGGTTGGAACGAGTTCCTGAGCTCCAGGAAAAGGTGGTCGTCGGGATAATGGCCTCAACCATGTTGCGGCAGACGGGGATGCTACTCGCAGTAGATCTCCAGCCACGAAGTGTGAACCGCGTGCTCTCTCCACCAAACTACAATCCAAGGATGCTCTCCGGTAGCTGTCACTCAACCACAGGTGTCTAGAGGTAGAAGAAGGAGCGAGGAACGAGCTACTCGATAGTGGATGCGGAGGAGATGTTATATAGGCTTCCTAAGGTGGTGAGATGATCGGGCAGAAGAACGTAACCCAAGGAAGATCCGCGCCTTCCTAAAGATCCGTGAGGGTCGTGGATCAAAGGAGATAGCTCGAATGATAAATCAGATCAAGAGGAGGCTTGATCCATCTGGGAAAAAGGGGAGAAGAAGCTCGTGTGGAAGGAGTCAGGTCGGGTCAAGCCTGGAAGAGGGCGTTGACCCGCGGTCAACATCTGGCCCTGACCAATCAGAAAAAAAGAATTTACAAATTATTTATAAAATCAATAAAAAATAGTAAATGAATTCAAAATAAAAAGTGTATATAATAAAAAATGTTTATTATTTTCCATGGATTTTTTGTGATTTTTAATTATTTTTATGAAAAATAAATTAGTCTATATACAGTATCTAGTGTTATATATAGGTATAATATACCTATGTATTTTATACAATTTTTTATTTTATTATTTTTACACTAATACACCAATTTTGTATTTTATTTATTTTCAACATGTTTTTAGGGGTACAAAAGAATTTTTATTTTATTTTTATGATTTATTTACAGGTAAATAATAAATAGGGAATGAGACCTATATACATGTATCTTATACAAGTGAGAGAGGATTTTATTTTTTATTTTTATTTTTTTTCTGATTTTTGTTTTATTTTTGTTTTATTTTTAGGACTATATACAAGGAGATAAAAAGAAGAGCTTATTTTTATTTTATTAAAATATTATTTATATACATAGGTAATATGTACAACATAGAGTAGGCCCTATCTCTCTCTACTTATTTTATTTTGGCAATCAGGTCAAGGCTTGACCTTCTCTTGTGGTTAGGGTCACTATGTATTTATTCTAAATGCCTTCTTCCTTTTTATTTTCCTTTATTCTTTTATTTTTGCATAAATACATGCTAATTATACAATGTTAACACCTGCATGTTGACTGCTAACTTATTGTATTTACACCTATTCACATGATGCTTTGCCAAGATAAATAGCTAAAATAAAAGAATAAAGAGTGAGAATCAAGGATTCATAAAGGAATTAGAAAGGCGTGTCTGTTTGCTCCACTTGTATTTATCATTGCAGCGAATGCTCTGGCAGTAATGATGAGGTTGGCGGTTCATGCGTATTGGTGTTCGAATATCAGAGGGAGAACATTTGCATCCCAATTATTCAATATGAAGTTGACACAGTATCTTCCTGAGAGTTGAGAAGGAGAAGATTCGAAGAGCCTCGGGTACCATGGATATATACAGGGACTACTTTGGGCTTCAGATCAACAGGGAAAAATCGGTGGTGGTGCCATTCGATCTTGCGGAGGATGAGGTGCGTCACGTATGTCGTGCTGGGATGCCCCAGGACGACCCCATCGATTACTTACCTGGGGCTGTTGTTGGTAGCTGGGAAACCGATGGCGGAGGAGTGGAGGGCGCTATTAGAAATACTGGAGGAGAGATTGACGGGGTGGAAGGTGAGGTTGCTCTCTAAGAATGGGAATTTGATACTTATGAAGCATTTTCTATCGGCCATCCCAATCTTCTTTTGTTCCACAAGATTACTTCATGCAGGGGTATGTGATAAGGTTGAGGCTTTGATGAGGAAATTTGTCTAGTTGGACGAATGACAAGGCAAGATGGGGATCCATCTGATTGAGTGTGACACTCTGATGTTAGTTAAGAGGAAGGGTGGATTAGGGTTGTTGCGGATGGGGGAGATGGAAAAGGCGCTTTTGGCGAAAATGGGTGGTTCCGGTGTGGGGGAAATCACAGGCCATGGTTTGTCGCATGCTTAGGAAGATTTATGGGGTACCATGTCACTGGAATTCGTACCAGGGAGGATTCCATCATATTTGTGAAAGGGGATTACTGTGATTATTCCGAAGATTGCTTTTGGGCTCAAGCCAGTGCTGGGAGATGGCATGAGATTTCGTTTCTGGAGGGATTACTAAACAAGAGATGGGATATTGGGGGATTAGTTCCCACACCTTCTGAGGTTGGATGGCGATACAGAGGTGTTGGTGCAATAGGTGGGACCGTGAGGCCTAGTCTTCGATGTTTTCATCACCATTGTCCGAGCAGAGGGTACAGGAGTTCTTGTCATTGCAGATGGAGTTGTTACAGGACGAGAGTCCATCAACAGGTTGTGATCACTTTGTTTGGGGTGACGGGAGGCTCAAGGTGTGAAAGACATATCGCATTCTGCTCGAGGACATGGAGGAGGTACATGAGGAGATTTGTGTGGACATGGATTTTATATGGTGGTGTAAGGTTCCCAATGGAATCAAAGTTTTCTTATGGCTATTCAGGCTTGGAAGGCTACTTACCAAGGTTCGTCGGGGGCGAATTCTGGGGGTGGAGGATTTTGCATGAGGTAGATGCGATGGGTTAAGGAAGGATGCATGCCATGTGTCCTTCTCTTTCCCGCTTTCCGAGGAGGTCTGGAGGCGAGCTAACATCTCATTACTGGTACTGAGCGATTGCATCGCCTTCTAGAGGGATCTCCGTTCGGTCTATGGGTTCAGACATGAAGACAACTCATACTCGATCGCATTGGTGTGGTCCATTTGGTATGCGAGGAACAAGGCCATTTTCTAGGGGGAGTGGTTAAAACGTAATGGGACATTGTAGGGCATTGTGTAATTCATGGCAAACGTGATATGATATAACACTTTTCCTTCTTTTTTCTTTTCTTTTATTAATACAAAGAGTTAATTTATGAATGTTATAACTTATCACATTATTTCTTATAATGTTACAAAACTGAAAGAGTAATCATATTCTTGTAAAATTGTTAGTTTACAATTGTTGTTTTGAATCTTGATGTGGTAGAAACACAAACATTAATCATAGCCCACTTCATCTTTTCTAAGTTCATTTTCTTTCTTGTAGTTTTGATTTGTGATTCTCGATATTATCTTCAAATTCAAAATTGACACCTAATACGAAAAAGGACAAGATGGAGCACATGATAGATATGATCCTTGTTGGAAGATTGTGTAGAGATTCAGTTGGAGGGAGAACAAAAAAAGAAAGGTTAGGAATACGTCAATTAATACTTTTGTAAGAAAATCATTACATGTGAAATTGCAAGATTGAAAGAACATTTGGCAAAAAAAACAACGAGAACGTAAGTGATTGCATGTTTGCACCAATCAAAGTGGAAAGTGAAATCAAGTTATACTGGATGAAGAAAGATTTAGAAAATAAATCACTTGAAAAGATGGAGGAATTTTGTCGAGCGGGTACATACACAATGTAGGGATGGCTTGATTTTAGTGACCATGACTCGGTTGGATCTAGTGGTGTTCAAGAAAGGTACCATGAATCTTTTTGTCGGAGGACAATGAATTGGACTGGTAAGTGGAACCGTCCAAGAAAATGCAACACAAAGTACATTAAATGCATTGTGGAGAATGAAGAAGGGAAAAGATGTTGCTAAAATATCGACATGTTCTATATAGAAAATGTTAGAGTTATTAAATTTACATTTATGTTTGTAACCCCTCGAGTTCCGTCATCCTTCGAGGGTATTTATGTATTTTTCCTCTTGTACTCTCTAGGGATTTTTCTTTATATAAGAGACCCTAGCCCTATGGAATAAACATCTCATTCATTTCTCTTCTCCACTTGGTATTAGAACGACGGTCCTAGATCGGAGCATAATACCCAAAAACCACTGCCACTACCATCCCTCTCTCCTTACGCGGACCCTTCTCTCATCAAGGGATCCCACACAAGGCAGTCCGAGCCCCCAACGACACCAGTCGCCACCTCCAGCGGCACCTAAAGCACCGCCCGAGGCTCCAACAGCTCCAACCTTGCCTTTTGCACCACTGATACCGCCCGATATCGCATGGAGCCCCTTCCAGCAGCCCATGCTACACCTCCAGTGTGCCACTAGTCCTCATGGACGTCTGACCTGCTGCACACAACTCCCTGGATACCATCTTTGGTGTCAGAAGAGCGTTGAAAACTCCTGCTTTGGTGTGAAAGCAATTTCTCATACTACTATCACATCTAAAAGTGAGTTTTAGGGCACTTCTTAGCGCTTGTATGCATCTTTAAGTCAAGCACAAGATCTCCTTTCTTTTCTAAGACCACCATGGCATCTTTTTCTACCAAGACAAAGCCTTTGGTCTCGAATGTTATGGTACAATGCACTACTATCATACTCAAGGGCACAAAAAAATATGTGTTGTGGTCTCGATCTTTTACGGTATTCATTGGTGGGCAAAGAAAACTCTACATTCTGACTAAAGATCCTTTAGATGAAAAGGACAAAGAGTACGGCAACTGGCAGAGATACAACTACTTGATTATCAACTGGATGACCAACAATGTTGAGGCTCACATTACCTCGAATCTCCTTTACAAGAATACGACTAAGGAAATGTGGGACGATCTCAAGCAAACATACTCCCAAAAGAAGATGAAGTCATACCTTGCAGACATTTAAAGATGAATCTGGGTACCATCTCAGGGTGATTCCACCCTCATTAAGTTTTACATGCTTCTCTCCAGCCCGTATGAGGAGCTTGCAATATTCCAACCTTCATATTGCACCAAGTAGATACAAGCATGGCCTCAAATTTCAACGAAATTTGGTCGAATTTCTATCAAATATTGATATCCAGTCGAAATCGAAATTCAACTGAAATGATTAAAATATAGAGGCCCTATTACAAAAAATGAACGAAATGATCGAAATTTTAATTGAATTTCGACCGAAATTTGACCGAAATTCCATTTCGACCGGTCACCGAAATCGACATTTAGGGCCTTGGATATAAGAGCGTTCTGACTGGCAGGTATACCACTTTCTTGGTGGTCTGCATTCTAGATACCAGACAGCTAAGGAGCAATTTCGTATATCAAACACACTGCTAAAGATAAATGCCATCTTTGGCCGACTTGAGGAACTCGCCTAGCCTCCTGTCTTACCTTCAGTAGAGAACTTTGCACACATCGCCTCATTTGAGTGAGGAGGCAGATACGACTTTCGAGGAGGATGTAATCGTGATCCAAGTCGTGGATGTGGACGAGAATCCGAACAAGGTCGTGACTTTGGATGTGATCGTGGGCAAGACTCTAATGCTCCATACACTCACCGTCGTCAGTAGAACCACCCGTATGAAGAATGATGCTGGCAGAAGTTTGGCATACCTTCTTATCACGCTAATAATGCCTATGAGGATGCCTATGATGTGGAAGAGGTGTTGCCTGCATCAACCTCCAGTGGCAAGACTGTTCATATTAATGATGCAGATTACTCCCGCCTGATGCAAATCCTTCAGACTTCAGCATGGACTTATGTATGATCTGTACGTTTTATTGTTAATTTTATTTTTGTGGTGAGTCCCATCTCGGGAAGTCGTCCTCTCGGGAACTTCCCTTTTCTCTTTAGAAAAAGCAAGTATAAGTTTCGCCAATGCTATACCTCATAGTCTTTACCATTGAATCACTAATTTTATCTATTGCATACATAGCTTTGACATCTTTTATTTTGTGGAACTGGTTTTTTTAACATTTTTGTGATGACGGAGTTGACACATGTTTTCCATAACATAGATGCATGTCATATGTTCTATGGTTAAATCGTTCTGCAAGCTATGTTAAATATATTGTTCTCTGGGTCATATGAAATTGTGAGATGATATATGAATGTATCTTGCACATAAAATGTATGTTTGGGATTCTCTTTTGGATCTATTTAAAATTCCAATAGATTTGAAACAAATGTTTTCTGTTTTGGAGTACACGAAATTGGTATGGAACCAAGGGGAGTGCATGTTAATTTTAAAATGACGTAATTAAGCAGGCTGTAGGGGTAAGAAAGAGGTGTTCCTTAGACCTTGCTGAGATATTTACATGTGATTGGCTTGTTCAAAACCCAACTTCCTTTTTTTAATGCCACAATAGAAAACCCTAATGTACCCGTTGGAAAGAAACCAACTTCCCACCGTCGCACATGCGTCTGATTTCTATGGCTAGGGCTTCCTTGGTTCCTCCAAACTTCTCCTTCATGTTCATCCTCAAGCAGCCTTGACGCCTCCTCCGTCCACCATCCCAATGTCCATTTCCACATCGTAAACCTTAATTCCAATCTCCTCCTACCTTCAGGCTTCTTCTCTTTTTTCGTTTTCGCGAGAGATGGTTTCTATTCGTATTTGTTATGGTCGTTTTTTTCCCCTATCAATTTCTGTCTTGGGATTTTGTTGTTCGATGATATTTTGCCCATTTTGTGGGTGATATACGCTATTCCGGAGGAAGAATCTATTAGATGAGAGTGCATTTGTTAGACTTTTTTGGTTTGTGTACTGATACAATGGATTGTGATGAATTTTTTTGAAAGAAATATCAGGTGGTCTCTCAGGATGGGAACCACCTTAAAATACGATTATAAATATTATAAAAAAAGAAATGAAAAAGAAATTACATGTTCATGTCGCTACATAATCCACGTTGTACACAATGCCTTACAATGTCCAAGCACATTCTCATACTAAAATTGACGCCCCCCAAAGATGACTTCATTCTGCTTCTGGCTGGACGATTGGGTTGTGATGAACGATGGATGTTTCTTTTCACATGTCAGACTTTGGAGATGTGTGCATCTGTGAGATTAAAATCCATTTGTATTTTCTCTACGAGATTCAAATCCGTTTCTTATGTTTTGGTTTGTCCACTTTTGCATTTGTCCTCGATTTTGTTTTGAACCCATCTCCATTTTTTTGCATCAAAGGGATTTTTGGCTTCATTCCTTCCGATTCATGTGATTCTTCTTGTCAAGTGATGACATCCTCTTGTGGAAGGAAAAGTATCACTTGCATTCATAGAGTACTAGGGCTCCCTTATATAAGAGAAAAGTCCTAGGTAAATTACATAAGAGGTATAAAGAAGAAACATAAATAAGAAATAAACACCAAGAGATACAAATATCTCAACACTCCCCCTTAAGCTGGGGCATATATGTCAATCATGCTCAGCTTGGAACATCATCTGTGAAATGAACCTCTAGCAAGTGCCTTGGTTATTATATCTGCAGTCTGATCTCCAGTAGTGACATGGGAGGTGGATATGAGTCCATTCTAGTTCATATCTCTGGTATAGTGGCAGTCTACTTATATATGCTTGGTCCACTCATTGAATGTAGGATTATTGGCAATAAATAGAGCTGCTTGATTGTCGCATAGAAGCTGCATGGGAAGCGTTACCTCAACTGCAAGATCTGTCAAGATTGATTAACCTACATCATCTCTGTGCTCCCTTGAGCCATGGCTCTGTACTCAGACTCTGCACTGGATCTAGCAACCACTGTCTACTTCTTGCTCTTCCATGACACGAGTGAACTTCCAACAAAAACTGCAATGTAAGATGCAGACTTCCCGTCTCTAGGGCATCATTCGTAATCTGCATCTGCACAAGCCATCACTTCAAGAGATGCACCTCTGCTGAATAAGGCCAGTACCTGGTGAAATTTTCAAATATCTTAGAATCTTATGGACATCATTCATATGTATCTTCCTGTGCTGCTCCATGAACTAGCTTACCTTGCTCACAATAAAAGATATGTCTGGCCTGGTGATAGTAGCATAAAGGAGCTTCCCAACAAGCTTCCCGTATCTCCTCTTATCTACCTCCTCAATGTCATCATCATATAATCTCATGCTTGGATCCATAAGGGTAGTAGCATGCTTGTACCATGTCATACCTGCCTGTAGTAGAAGACCAAACACAAACTTCCTCTAGGTCATCACAAGACCACGCTAGTTCCTAGCAAACTCTAATCCGAGGACGTAACGTAGACTTCCAAGATCCTTAGCAACAAAATGCTCACCTAGGAACTCCTTAGTAGCATGAATACTCTATTCATCATCACCCCTGACAATTACGTCAACATAAACTTGAATGAAAAATGTACCTCTCTGTGTCCTCTGAAAAAAAAGTCAATGAGTTGTAGTGGACCGCACAAACCTCTGGTGCTCTATCAATTATAGAGCTTATAGTACCAAGCTCTTGGACTCTGCTTTAGGCCATAAATCTCTTTGTGGAGCCTGCACACCTTTTGAGACTTCCCCTCAGTAGCAAACCCTGGTGGTTGATGCATCTACACCTTATCCTGTAGATCTTTATATAGAAAAGTATTCTTCACATCAAGTTGGTAAATTGAATGGTCCTAAGTCACATCAACTGATAGAAGAATGTGTAAGGTTGAATGTTTAGCGACTCGTGAGAAGGTATCTCGATAGTCCACATGCGTTTAGATGAACCCTCACGCTACGAGCCTCTGCTTGTAGCGATTCACACTGCCATCTGCCTGTTCCTTCACCGTAAATATCCATTTGCACCTCACAACAGACTCACATGGAGGAGCAGGAACAATGCTCCAAGTACCACGAGACTGTAAAGTTTCCATCTCCTCCATGGCAAGTCGCCAGCTAATATCATATACTATCTCATGGTATGTTTGTGGGATAGTGAGAACCGAGAGTCCCACAACAAACCTCCTGTACACCTATGAAAGATGATCCAAGGAAACATGATCATCTAGAGGATAAGTAGCACATGTACGACATGGCTTCCGAAAGGCAATAGACACATCAAGATCATCGACCTCTTTGTTCTCCGATGAAGATATCGGCTTCTCATGTACAGTGTCCTGTGATACAAGCATGTCACCAGTGCAATCGGTAGAAATAATGTGTTTAATACATACCGGAGGCATGCTGGATGACGGGGAAGGCACATGAGAAGATGGTAGAGTAGAGGGCATGCGAATGTAAAAACATGGTAGAAACTGTGCCAGGGTAGACAGTGGTGGGGGTAGAGGAGGAGGTGAAGGAGGTGACTGTGACTCAACCTGAGCAGGTGGTGGTGGAAGCAAAGGAGGTGTTGGAACAAAAACATCTTCACCAGAATCAGAGGTAGATAACCTATCATCTCTAGGAGAAAAATACATGACAGACTTAAATTATGATATCAACATTCACATAATTCTTTATCCGGATATGATCAAAACATCTATACCCTTTTTGGGTACGAGAATAGCCAACAAACACACATTTGACAGCTCTTGGAGAGAGCTCGTCACAACCGTGAGTACAATTATGGACAAAGGTAACATTTCTAAAGACCCTGGAGTAAGAGAGAATAGGTCATTATCTGGAAACACAGTCGAGAAAGGAATCTTTTCTCTAAGAATCGTGGAAGGCACGCGGTTCACTAACATACATTGGGGACCGCATCACCCTCGAATGAACGAGGAGCTCGACTTTGAATCAAAAAAGTCCTTGACATTAAAAAGATGACACCGCGTGTTCAACACTACCAATCTATTATGATGTGTACGCACAAAAAGTCGGGTGAACAATACTAAGAGACCTGAGGAAATTAGACATCTATAAAGTGGAGAACTACAAGGCATTATCAGAATAAATAAACTTCACATGATTAGAAAAAATATTCTTTATTTCAATAAGAAATGATTTAATGACAAGACCATCTTCAGACTTATATCAACATGAAATAACTCAAAAATCCAAGAAAGTCTGGAGAAATCATCTACAACGACTAGATAGAACCGATATCCCTGATGATCAGGAACACGACTAGGACCCCAAATATCAAAATGAAATAACTCAAATGGATGACAACTGTGGCGACTCTAGCTACTCAGAAAGGAGGAATGATGGTGCTTCCCAAGCTGGCATGCCTCACCCTAAGGTGTTACGAGTAGAGATCTGAGGGAGGACATGACATAGCTTCTGCAGAGAAAGATGTCCAAAGCGAAGGTGACATATGAACTGAGAGGCTGATCCGGTAGGAATAATTGCAGCATCGGTAAAAGGAGACAAGACCAGTCTGTAAAGCCCTCACCGCTCACAACTATATCCAATCACCCTGCGCGTGAGTATGTCCTGAAACATAAGATAAGATGGGTCAAATATGGCATGACAATGTAAATCTTTTGTAATCTGACTAATGGACAAAAGATTCATCTGAAATGTTGGTACATGTAAGACATTTTGCATGCACATCGAGGGGGTTAGGACAATCTCCCACTGACCAACAATGGGTAAATGAACCCCATTTGCAATCACCATTGATCTACTATGAAGGATGGATCTATAAGAGCTAAACTATGCTCGTTCTCCGCACATATGATGAGACACGTCAGTGTCCATGATCCGATCGGTCAAATCTGAGCTGCTACAACTGGTAAGTGCATAAGCTATACCTGAAGAACTCATAGAGGCTCCGGTAGCGGTTGCAACGTCTGAATATCCTGCAGCAGGTGTAGTCAGTGTGGTTGTTATCTCTCTTAATCCAGAGATAATATCGTCGAGCCTTGCGTCATGAGAGGGAGCTGGAGTAGTCTCAGTCTGCTCAGCTACACGGGCAGACGTAGGATACCCATGCTTCTGATAGCATGTCTTTTCAGAATGACCTGGACACTGGCAGCATGTGCAAGAGTCACATTGACGTCCTCCACCTCGATTATATGATGAGCGTCCGATCAACTAGGGTTAAGTATGCAAATATATCAATGGTCATTGCGACCCCAATTATTCGGCTAATTCAACGAGAAAAATATATAAAAATACTTAAGAGAAAATCAATTAATGAAATGTAAGCGGTCTTTGCTATTTAATTTACCTGGTATAGCGACCAAGGTCTAACACAAGGGGCACGATTGAAAAACTAAGTAATCAAATTTCGAAGTAAAATAAACTGAATTTTTTTGGTTTTTTATTTTTCATTTTTTATGATTTTCATATAAGCACACAAGACAAAATATGCCACACATTCTTTTTGTATTTTTCAATACTATAAAAAATGCTCAGAAAAATTCAAAGAAAATGTTTTTGTGTTGTATAGATTTTAAAATATTTTTGATAATTTTTGTAGAATTTTCAGATGTTTTTATATTTTTCTAAAAATCAAACAATGACAAAAATGATAAACAATGCACAACCTGGAGTAATTTGCAACTTAAAATTAATTTAAGTGCCCAAAACTCTTCGAAATTATTTTATAATAAACTATAGAAAAATATCTATACACAATAACTTGAATTACTATTTTTTTATTTTTCTACAATTTCATATGATTTTCTAAGATTTTTGGTATTCTGCAATTCTTTGGTTTTGAAAATGATTAATGCATGAAAATTGCACAGAAAATAAAAGATAATAAAATACACCTAATCTATTTTTTTGGAATTTTTAGAGCAATATTCAAATTTTTATGATTTTTCAAATATCAAACAGTGAAAATGAAGTTTTTTTGATTTTCTAATAATATCAAATAGAAATAAATTACAATGAAAAATTTATACAATGATCGGACACACAGCAGGAGCATAGCTTAATTATTCCAGAATTTATTGAGCAATTAAATCATTCATTTCAACAATAAAAGCATGCAAATTCGAGTATGGGAAATATGGACTTAAATGCAATTATTTGAAGTTCTTGAATTGAAATATAATAAAAAATTAAATGCGGGAGCGAAGTTGCAATATACCCACTAAATGCATGCAACGCACGTGATTTGCAGGAGAGCAGGCGTCTCTTTGCAATTATTAGAATTCTCCAGGGCTTCAATGTAAATTCTTCAAATATTTTATTACCTCCCCTTAGGGTTACTGTAGATCTCTTGTTCACAAGCAAGGGGGTAAAAGGGGACTGCCAGCGATGCGGGCTTCACCTTGGAGCGACGACGAGGCAGAGGATCTCGCGCGGATGGTGCACAACTGGCGGATTGGGGGAGCGCGTGAAGGTGGATCTTCAAGGCGGTGGCAATGGTGGTCACCCCACGGTGGCGCGCGTATCTTGACGGACGTTGGCGAGCACGAGCGCCTGCACTAGCGTCGTCGGTGGTCAGTATGGGCGGCGACGTCAAGGAAAGGGGGGTCGCGTTGGAGGGCTCCTGACGTTTGTCGCACGGGCTGGCAGATGTTGGAGAGCGTGAATGCCTCTCCGCAAGACAGCACTGGCATCGCCGGTGGTCAGTACGGGTGGTGGGCTGTCTAGAAGGTCGAAGAGGAGATGGGGCGGGGCGACACACTCCCCGCGGCAGCTGTACTGGCCGACATCAACGGTGGTAACGTCAGCAGGCGTTGCTGGCGCGGTTGAAGGGCGCAGGTGTCGCTGGTGGGATGAGCAGCGGTGCCTGCGCGCAACACCTCTTTTTATTTTTTTTTTTGAATATGTAAAAATAGAAGCTGAGAACTCTTTTTTATCTTTTTTTGTATTTTTTATTCCTCGTAAAACAAATGTTAGAAAAAGAACTATATATGATTATTTTATTTCATTTATAAATAAATGGGGATACGAGCACAACGGCTCAATTCGGGAAAAATCAAACATGGAAAAATGTGTGCGGATGCAGATCTGGCGAAGTGAGAAATAGATCCGGATCTCCGACCATCGTGCGTGGTCAGAGGTGATAGATTATGTGAGGTAGAATGTGAAATGTAGAGATCGGAAAATGAGATGAAAAATTGGATTCGGGGGCGGATCGAATCAGGATAGAAAACTTTGAAATTTAAGTTCTAAAATTTAGCAATGACATTGAAGCAGAAATTAAATCTAAAATGACGAAGGAAAAAAATTGGATCTCACCATGAGGTCAGATATGCCGTGATGGCCTCGACAAGGACTGACTCGATGTCATTGGACGGCTCGGAGGCTGGGCACCCTTCTGCAACAAGAAACTCTTAGAGATCGGACTCCTCTCCACCAAAGAGTGATCAAAATGTGACAGAGGGGAATGAGCTCAATAAAAAGGAAAAGAAAAATCAAAAAGGAAATAATTACAAAAAGGAAAGTATTTAGTGGTTAAATAAATAAATAAGAAAAAATTAAAAATGAAATTCGGAATTAAATAAAATAATTAAAATAATAAATTTACAAAAATTAATTAGCCACCTTAATGGTGGTTATTTAACGTAAAAAATCAAATCTTATATACAAGGTAGGTTTTTAAATCAAATAAATGATAAATTAAATAAATAAATACAATTTTCATTATTATATTAATTTAATTGATTAATGTTAGATATTAATTTTTTGTGTTTTTTATGTAAGGAACTTAATTGTATACAAGTAATATATACATATAGTACAAATTCAAATAATTTTTTTATTTTTTAAATTAATTTTTTATTTTTATTTTTAATAATGAAAAAAATTTATAATTATGTACATTATGTATAAAAATAAATATAAACAAGTATATATACAATAAGTAAGTGGTGAAACTGCACAACTCACCCCTGAAAACCGACTTTTCAACTGTAACTCCAAAAATTATGAAACCACCATTTAAAAGATAATTTAATTTAGAGTACAACGGAAGTGAGTTTGATTCAATTTGAGTTCGTATGGAGCCGGAATTGGTCTTTCAAATATCGCTTTACAGCTTTTTTTGAGTCTGATTATTTGTAATATGTACATTATTTTATTTTGCAATTATTTTTACTATTTACAAAATATTTTTATTTACAACTTTTGTTTAGAAAAATATTTAATTTGAGGTCAATATATGTACAAATAAAATAGTATAAGTTTTATACCAATATACAAGGGATAAATGTACACATTATTTTTGGATTTTTGGATTAAAGACCCTATCTCTTCCTACTTTATTCTTGGTCGATCGTGTCAAGTCTTGACCTTCTCTCGGAGTTCGAATCAGTCTGCATTTATTTCATAAATACATCCTTTATTTTCTTTTCTTTTCTTCTTTATTCTTTTATTTGAGTATAAAAAGTGTTAAAATGCATATTTAACAAATGCATGCAAAATGCTAATTTCATAAAATTTGTGGATATTTATAGGTATTTGACTAATGAAATAAAGCTAAAATAAAAAAAATAAAGGCGATGAATCGTGGTTTCATCAGGGTCCTCGCCCACGAAACTGTGAAGTACCCCCCTACTGCGAGAAGCAGCCATTGCAAAGAGGGTTTGGGCCATGGTAGTGGATGAACTAGTGTTTCTGCATAGCCTCTTGCATGCTTACTCCATTGGTGGTATCATTTCTCCAGTTAGCAGTTGAGTATGTGCTGCATCGTACTTAGAATCAAGAGATGACAAAAAGAACCCTGTCATAGTGGCATTTCGATATTCTTACTGTTGCTCTGTGCTGATAGTAATCGGCATAAAGACATGGAGTCACTCGAACATGTCTCGAAGATGTGAAAGGTGGGCATGAAGAGGTCAACCATTCTGCTTGGTCGAGAATATGTCATACTGCAACTGAAGGATCTTGCTCTCATTCTTCGCTTTGACCATGGCAGCAAGGATATCCCACATGGACATGGTTATGGGCTGATTCACAATATCATTTGCAATCTCTGTGATGAGCATCATGGAGAGCCAAATGCGTGCATATGCATCGTCATGTTGCTTTCCCAAAGCATGTTCCCCAATCTTATGCCTCTAGCTTTGAAAAAATATGTTCTTTGTTGCTACATTGCTTGAGGATAAGAAACTGCATGGACCGTAACTCGTAGTTGGTCCCATCCATCTTCACAATGGGGGCCTGGTCCTTGAAGACACCGGTAGAAGAAAAACTTCACCCTTGCATTCTGACATGATTAAAAAGTGAGTATACGATGGAACTCGAGTGGGGATAGATCGTCAAATATTATGTCTACGCGATCATATAAAGGATTGGGCGTACGTGTAGACTCATACGTCCATCCTCGTCAATCCTCGGTGCTTGCTAGGATTGGAAAACCCAATTTATAGGTCTGAAATCGTGTTTCCGGGTCAAAATCAGACCAAATCAGACTCGAAGATGCCCTAGGAGGCTGGAAAATACCCTGGAATCGTGGATGAGACGTGCAGCAGCGGAGGGCCGCTGCAACGTTGGCAGCGTCCCTCGACAGCGACGGTTGTCCCAAGGACCGGTAATAGTGCTGGTTGCACCCCAAGGGCCGGCGATGTCATCGGAGAGAGAGAGAGAGAGAGTGTGTGTGTGTGTGTGTGTGTGTGTGTGTGTGTGTGCGCCAGTGGTGGGTTACGAATTTGGTCAGGCTCCAGTGTAGGACCGTCGCTCTATACCATGCGGGAGGAATAGAAACGCTTGCACTCATTGAGTCCTAGGGCTTTCTTATATAAGAGAAAAGCCCTGGGTAAATTACATAAGAGGTGCAAAGAAGAAATAAAAATAAGAAATAAACACCCAGAGATACAAATATCTCAAGGATTCTCAACACCTCTATTGATCCAACGATTTTCCTCCATTATAATGTGGGTTGTATATTCTATAAGGATGCAGATAATATATGATCTTGGAAGAAATAATAACACAACTGAGTAATTTTTTTATATATGGTTTCTCATTTTTTACTGTGCTCTGTTATGGTTCGTTTGATGTGTAATCTGTCATGTTTGTTGTACTAACCTCCGGTACCTCTTATTCAAATAATTCGGGTATCCGTTGGAACCGGATATTCATTGAAATTGGTCAGGTGTAGACTCGGTACTGATGTTACAGGGCTGGTCATTATTGAATGGATTGGGTACAGCCCCCATGAACATCCCCACACTAATTCCATGCTGATTTTTAAAATATTTACCCTCTTAAAACCAAGGTCCAAGCCTCTTTCATTGGCTAGTTTATAGTGTTGACATGCTTCATTTGTCAGGTCAGTGCTCGTCTTGAATGGCAACGGTGCAGATGTAGCAAAGCATTGTGTACCAGCTGTTCCCAGTAAAAGGTATCGTCGCACTATGGGTTTAATTTCTTGTTTTTAAAACATGGCACAATATTTCTTTAACGAGTTTAGCAACTTGCAGGATATCCATCACATTTAGGAAAATGGATGAAAACAAACAACCCTATGGTTTTAAACTTGAACCAGATCTGCATGATATTGCACCACTTCCATATGAATCTGGTGTTGTCAAAGCCGTTATTAGCTCCAGCGGAAGCAGAAAGCACGCAGTAGATGTGAAAGTTCTTAAAAGAGGAAAAGATAATGTTGGGAGTCAACATCCTTCATCAGATTGGGAAGCAGATTTACCAACCGGGAATATAAATGGAGAAGCACTTAGACGATCTGCATGATCACGAGAGGTTCTGCTCGAAGAGCAGTCAGGCAAATGCCTGTTTCAGATTCACCAGGCATTCTACCACTGCCATCAGCACGACAAAACGACACACACAACTCAAGGAGACAGATCATTCCCAGTGACCTGGAGGCACAAAACGAGCACACACCACGTCGATCTACTTCGGATAACTTGAAGCCTCAGAGCGAATCTATAATGAGGATCATATGCATGGATAACAAGAGAATTGTAGTCAAGAGCAATCCCGATGACGAGGGATCCTCATGGTCAGGCCCCATCCCGGATCAGGGGGACTCGGTTTCGTCTCTCCCGCGCCCATTGAATACCAGACGAAGAAAGTCGAAGTGAGTTTTTCCCAGAGATGATTACACAAGTGCGTGCTTTATTAATTGTGAATTTCCTTTTATAAACTTGTATCATTCTTGTAGCCATATAGCAATTTGTACAAAGAGAGGAACCACGCACAGCTGGTGTTCAACCCCTCGAGTGGGCTTGAAGAATCCAGAGGTGGCACTATTGCTCTTTATAGATATGGATGTGCTTTGGAGGAAAGATTCGATCCATTTGATAAAGGCGGGGGGACAATCAGTGAGGGTGATGCAGGTAAGCATGGTATCTCAGTTTAGGGAGTCAAAGGACTTTCACAAATCAATTTTGAGGACAAGCAATTTTATTTTGTTATGGTGCCACTATGCTAGTATTTCTGATGTTATTGCAAAGATGTCAGATGTGCCTTGATCTTGAAGGAAAGCGCATTGGCAAGAGAGCAGTAGTTGGTGAGTATGGGAGCCCATCTTTGGCTAGGATTTTGGAGATAATCCTAAGAGGGAGATTGATGAAAATGATGGGGCGGTAGTTTGAGATATCATGTGGGTCGCTTTTTTTTTGTAAATAAGAGATACCACTGAGTTGTTGATGAATTTTAAGTCCTCAACAGTGGAGGAGGGTGAGAAAAGGTGGTCGAGCATTTGCATGAAATCATTTTTAATAATGGCAAGAATCGTTTAAAAAATTATGGGATTCATCCGTCATGTCCTGGCGCTTTGTGGGCTTTGAGTTTTTGGATTACAATCAAACTGTTGTCATATGCCACGTTTCGGATTTCCACGAGCTCGTTCAAGTTCAAGTCTCGGCAAAGCTTCCCTAGGTGACAACTCCAATTAATCTTCTTAATTGCCCATTCGGATTTATGAATCAATTCTGCGGGCAAATGGCATGGCTTTCCATAGATCATTCTAAATGGTGAAGTACCCAATGGTGTCTTGTAGGCTGTCCTATAGGCTCATAGAACTTGGTTCAAGAGCTGAGACCAGTTCTTCCTATCGGGACGAACCAATTTCTGCAAAATACTCTTCACCTCTCTGTTCGAAACCTCTGCCATGTCGTTGGACTGTGGGTGGTAAGGACTAGTAACTCTATGCTCAAATCCATAGTCCTTAGCTAAAGATCTCATATCTCGATTCACAAAGTGGCTACCCCCATCAGATATCAAAACTTTTGGCACCCCGAACCTAGCAATAATATGGTCTCTCACAAACTTACAGACAGTCTTGCTGTCTGCAGTTCGGGTTGGGATAGCCTCCACCCACCTGGATAAATAATCAACCGCCAACAATATGTACTCATGTCCATGGCTGTTGGGAAAGGGACCCATAAAATCTATGCCCCATGCATCAAAAACATCACAAATAATCATCGGTTGCATGGGCATCTCATCTCTCTGTCCAACTGTCCCTCTCATCCTTTGACAAATCGGGCACGACCGTACAAAATCAATGGCATCTCTAAACAAGGTCGGCCAATACAATCCACATTGAAGTACTTTGTGAGCGATTCTCTTTCCCGAATGGTGTCCTCTAGCCTCAAGTGAATGACAATATGTGAGGACACTCTGGTATTCCTCCTGAGGAATACACCTTCTCCAAACACAATCCGGTCCTTCACAGAAAAGGAAAGGATCGTCCTAGTGGTATCTCCTCGAATCCGACTTCAGCGATCAATGTTGCTCCTAGTCCAACCATGGGGAACCTGCTTGGAGACAAGATAGTTCACCATGTCGGCATACCACGGGAGAAAGTCAATAACACAAATTGACTCATCTGGGAAGGTCTCTCTAATCCTCTCATGATCAGGAGAATCCTTAAGTTCAATTCGAGAAAGGTGATCAGCCACAACATTCTTCACTCCAGGTTTATCTTTAATCTCCAAATCAAATTCCTGGAGGAGTAAAATCCACCTAAGAAGACGTGCCTTCGCGTCCTTCTTTTCCATTAAGTATCGAATGGTTGTGTGATCTGTGTAAATTGTCACCTTAGAGCCCAAAATATATGATTTGAACTTCTCGAGGGCCCATACTACCGTGAGCATTTCCTTTCCAGTCACTGTATAATTTTTCTGTGTAGGATCTAATACTTTGCTCGTGTAGTGGATCGCAAATGGGATCCCATCTCGCCGTTGGCATAACACAGCTCCTATAGCAAAATTTGAAGCGTCAATCATGATCTCAAAGGGGAGAGACCAGTTAGGAGCTTGTAGGATAGGCGAGGCACAAATCTTCCTCTTCAAGAGCTCAAAGGCCTCCAGACACCTGTGATCTACAACGAACTCTGTGTCTTTCCCTAAGAGCTCAGTCAGTGGGCGGACGATCTTTGAAAAATCTTGAATGAATCTCCTACAGAATCCAACATGCCCTAAGAATGACCGCACTGACTTCACGTTGGTAGGTGGATCGAGTTTCTTGATCACCTCCACCTTGGCAGGGTCAACCTCCATTCCCCTTTTGGAGATGACATGCCCCAAAACGATGCCCTCCGTCACCATAAAGTGACTCTTTTCCCAGGAGAGTACCAGATTCACCTCTCTACACCTCGTGAGGACTCGGTCCAAGTGCGCTAAACATGTATCAAAAGAATCACCATGGACCGAGAAGTCATCCATGAACACTTCCAGGAAATCTCCCACCATCTCGGCAAATATAGTTATCATGCACCGCTGAAATGTCCTGAAAGCATAAGTGCTGAATGGACATGTGAATGTGGTCTTTTCCTGGTCATCAGGGGCTATGGCCACCTGGTTGTAGCTTGAGTACCCGTCAAGAAAACAGAAGAACTCTTTCCCTGCTAGTCTCTCCAAGATCTGATCAATAAAAGGCAAGGGAAAGTGGTCTTTCTTGGTCGCAGCATTCAGACGCCTGTAGTCAACACAGATGCGCCACGACGTGGGTACTCGTGTCGCGATCTCTACCCCCTCCTCATTGGTGACCATCTGAATTCCCGACTTCTTCGAGACAACATGAAGAGGGGCTGAGGTGTTTCCGTGTGTTAAAAGGCGATGGCGATTTGTGAAATCATGTGTGGTGAGGATTGGTCGGTACCCTGGTTGTCTTTTAGGGCCAAGATAGTGTGTCTACTTCTTTTCCTTTATGATACCAACTGGTGCAGATTTGTGTGTTGGTCCACTTCGAAAAGCCAACGAACTTTGGCTCACTGGTTTAGTCATAGGAACTCATCCTCATGAAGGCGTTCAAGGTCTCTTTGAAGGTGGGTGAGTTGGTTGGAGGTGTTAGGGTTGGGGTTGGGGAGGGAGAGGGATGAGTTCTTAGGCGGCAATTTGATTGGTAAGAGTTAGTTTGGATTGTTGAAAGGGGGTTATGTTGGATTTTTTCCACTGTATAATGTCAAACTTTAAGCGTTTGGTTTTAAAAATCAAATGTGGAAGGGGTTGAAACCATGGCATGGTTTGTGACAGGAGTCCGAGGTGAGAGTTGGAAAGAAGGTTTTGTTAAATCAAAAGGCCTCCACTTTGAATGATGGGTGGATTGGTTTGAGGGATGATATGGTGGATAAGAGATGTTTGTGGTCGGAGAATGTTTTGTGAAGTGCTTGTGTATTTACCAGGGGATGCTTCAAGGATCCGAGGAGAAATGTGTATTTAGTCCAGTAGGGCCCATCATTTTTGGGTTGGGTCGATCCGTGTGAAAGTTGACGATGTGTCCTTGATGTCTGTTAGTTCAGAGGTTAAGCACCAATTGTTAAAGCATCTGACTGTTAAGGATGGAGGTCGGGAGGATGAGGATTCTGATTAGAAGCAGAAAATATTGAAGTCTCCCGCAAATATGATTTTGAGGTTGATTTGATTGACTGATGCTAGTTATTCTAAGAATTCGGTTTTCTCTAACGCTTGGGGTGGGCCGTAAATATTATAGAGGTGAAGAACTTCATTGCTTTGGAGGTGTCTAAGATAGAGTGGGATGTAAAATTCTCGATCTGACCACTGAGTAGTGAGAATGTAAGTGTATCCCAGCCCAATAAGATCATCTACGACATGTAAATTGTGTTTTTGTGCCATTCGAAATTATCGAAAGAGAAGAAGTGATTAGATTGGGATGGATTGCAAGATATGGTTTCTTGCAATGCATCTATATTTAGTGAGTGATGTGTTATGAGCTCTTTGAGTTGGTTCCTCTTCCAAGATCCACCAGGCTACTGATGTTCCAATATAAAAGGTTGACACCTACTTTAATGCTTGGATCACGCATGTGGTCGGATGATGAAAGTTTAACATTCTACGGGCCGATGTCCCCAGACGATATCAGTAAAGAAATATTTGTTTGGGGAATCGAGGAAGGATAGTCCTATACTAGAGAGGGTGAGATCGCTTGCAAGTTTGCTAGCAGACAATGTATTTTGAAATCAGGAGGAGGGCCATAGTGCTTTCTAAGGAGGGTAGTGTTGTAGTGTACAATGGTGACTTCTCTTCTTTGATTGATTGGGTGAAAAGTGGCTTCGAAGACTCCATCGGTTGTGGTCACCTCAATGCTTTTTGGGATCCCCTGGATTTTCGATATATCCACCAACAGACGAACTCCTGCCGCATCATCACAGTCTTATCCATGGGGGAGTTCATAGGAAATGATTTTTCAAAAAATTTTAACCATGTTATTAAGAATGTAGGGGTACCTGTGATGAAATAGTAGGCCCAAGACTTCGATTCGGTAGGCCAAATTTTCTTCAATTCTCTTTACTCCAAATGAGGGGGGCCATCTATACAACAAGATGGTAACCTCATCCAATGAGGTGAAGGAGGTGCCCACCGATTATTGGTATCTAGGTTCAGATGAGACTTCCACGATGATCTGGCACTTAAGAAGATTTCCTCTGCAAGCTCGTCGATGAGGGACTTTTTTGCTCAACTGAATGATGGTATATCTATTGAGGATTCTGATATGACACATCACAACAATTAACGTTTTACTATCAAGGACTCAGAGCATATCTCTGCACGTCATTGTGGGGCAATGATCATGTCGACCCTAAAGTTAGGATCTTTGAAAGTTGGGGGAGGGGCGACACTCTCCTATCGTAGGTCTTGTGGATGGGGTGGATTTGGGGATGAAGACTTGACGTGACATTAGGGCAGTGCTCCTTTTCCGTTTGGAAGAAGCCTAACCATGTGGTGGGTTCAACAATCCTGGATGCCATCGCTTTTATGCATCGAGAGGCAATGTAGCCAAATTGTTGATAGGAGAAGCAAACAATTGAGGCACGAGGGTTTTGGAGGTGTGCGATGGTTTTGGGCAACGTGGGGATTGGGTGTTTGGGTTTCTTGGATTTTGGGTCGAGAGATGGGTTTGGCGGTTGTGTTTCCTCTCGAGGGGGATTTCATTCGGTGGGGGGAATCTATGCGTTGGGAAAGGGTTGTATTTTTGTAAATATTCATGTTGTGATGATTAACTTTGCGTTGGATTTCATAAGCTGAAGCGTTCATATTAGACGGGTGAGTGACCAAGACAGAGTAGGGTTTACAGAAGGGTTGAGGATTAAGACTTGCCAAGATGATACATAGCCAAGATGTTGATCTTGCCTTGAGTATTAAGATTGCCTTTGTGGTTTCTACTTGGTGGATTTGACGGGAGCGCAACCGCCGATGGTCTAGCAACTCAAATACATCTGCTAGGGTTAATGCGAATCGAATTCTGGAAGAACTCAAGATCGTTTGCAACTGAGTTTATGCTGGTAGCTTGCTCATGGGGAGTTGTATGTAAATTTTTGCTATTTTGTCTTTTTAAAACTCCCTCTACCATCTAATGATTTTTGTTAGAGGGAAAATTTCATCACACTCAATGTAATCAGTTCACCTCATTAATATATTTAATTACCTTTAAAAAAAGGGTTACATAAGGGTTGTGGGTTCACTTCAATCGCCTCGGGACTCCACATATGTGACTAGTTGGTGGGGACGTGATGAGACGAGTATGGGGAGGTAAGGACTGATGTTAGTGTCCTTGTTGTGGCTGACGTGACCCATCGTGGAGGGTTGTGATGGACATTTTTCTTCTTGTAACAAGGGATGGTTTCTTTGAATCGGGGAGTTGGTGGTGATCCCGTGGTGGTGGATATATTTTTATCCCATGGTGGAGGTTCGAACACCGAAGAATAATTTATCCAATTTGATCGAATCTTATAATTGCTTAAATTGTGTATAATATCCACATTTCGCAAGTCTATCTAACTTGAGATGGTTGGAAAGGTCTCCTCCACTGAGGGGACAAGATAACTCTGGGAAGAGAATAAAATTTTATTGGCCGAGGGTGTGGGAGGGTAGTTGTAGATATAATTATGTAGTCGGTGTATTGTTTATCCTATTTTTTCTTGGTTGCTTCTTATGTAATTTACCCATGGGGTTTCTCTATATAAGAGAGCCTAGGGTTCTTTTGAATATAGAACAACTCTTTCCACCAACATGGTATCAGAGCCAAAACCCTAGAACCCAAAACTTCTCCCACTACCGCTGTCCCCTGATGAATCCCCATTCATCACTCTTTATTCCTTTATTTTAGCTAGAAAACCTTAGCCAAATGCCTTGTAAATACCTGTAAATAGCATAAATTATCAAAATGCATGCATCATGTAATTTTGCATAATTAGTATGTTTTTGTATAAAAATAAAGGAATAAAGAAACACAAGAAAAAGAGGGAAATATTTAGAATAAATATTAAGTGACCTAATCCCAAGGGAGGGCTCAGCATGGGCCTGACTACAAGAGAAACCGAGTAGAGAGAGATAGGGTGGCTCAATACACTGTACATAACCTATGTATATAAATAAATTTATTTTCCTCAAAATAAAAATTAAAAAGTGTTTCTCATATTTATACATATTTATAAAAATAAAATAAAAATCATAAAAATCAAAATAAAAAGAAAAATAATAAAAAGTATTTTTCACCTTGTATATATACCATGTGTATATGTATATAAACCTATTTATTTAACTCATGTAAATAAATCATAAAAATAAAGTAAAAATGCCTTTTTATTCCAAATTTTATGTTGTAAATAAATAAAATAAAAATTTGGAATATTTATAAAAAAATTAACAATTAAAAATAAAAATAAAAAATACATATATGTATATACCTATATATAATAATGATATAATGTAAATACTTTATTTATTTTTCAAAAAAATAATTAAAAATCACTAAAAAATACTTTGAAAATAAATAAATATTTTTTATGTTGAAAAGCTTTTAAAATAAAATCATCTACTATTTTTAATTGAATTTTCAAATAATTAAAAAATGGAAGCCTCCCATTGGTCCACGGGGGATTGTTGACCCCCGGTCAACTCTCCCCCCAGGACCACCCAGGACGGATCATTCGCCCTGACTCGACTTCGCCTATTTTTCGCGCATTGATCCGGCCACCATCAATCGAAACCCCAGGCCCCGATTATCATTGAATCATCCCTAATCCATGCCCGATCATCCTACTAGGGATCCGAGCTTCACCGTGCTCTGCCCGACCCCATCTTCTCGGACCCTTCCTAGTATATAGTCTCACCTCCGGCCGCACTTTCACGTCATCTTTGGACTCCGCCTTTCATCCTAGGACCTCCATTACCCTCCTTAGAGTGACAACTATCTGAGGGCGGTGTTGCAGTGAGGAGGGAGCGGCCCCAGCCACTGATCCGGCGAGCTTCATCGCTTGCGCCGCCATGAGGTGCGCCCGAGCCTCTGGTCTCGACGAACCATTGAGGCAAAGATCCCAGGAGCTTCCTTAGATTCAGCCCAGTCGACCTCATCCACCAGGTATCTTCGATTCCCCCTATGTTCGGTCATTTTCCATTTTCGCCCAAATCGCGCAGCCCGCCTTCGCCAGCCGATTCCTCGTACTCCGCTCATCCATTGATTGATCTGACCCCTGATTCATCTTCACGAGACCTCTACACACCTGCTACGCCCCTCCGATCACCTTGGTTCGTCCCGGAACCATAAAGTGGGCCTCCATCATCGTCTCTTTGTCGGAGGCCTCCGTTCCGACCCATCTGACCACCCATTCCACCCCTAACCGGGTCGAGGCACTTTGCCCTCAACCCAGGAGTCTTGCTGTGCCATTTTCATATCAAAGAGACCCATCTGAGGGTCCAACAGTTCGAGCACAGGAGCTTCGCTCCTCCTTCGTCACCGGAGCTTCCCGACTTCATCGGAGGTGCCCACCAGCTGCGGAAGAGTCCGAGCTTCCTTCTCCACATCCCAGCAGCCCAGGAGGGGGTCCAGCGGGCACGGATTGAGCCGGCGAACTTCGCCGGAGTCGAGTTCTTCCAGGACCTCCAGCTATCGTCCGATCAGCCCCTCCGCTCCAGTTCTAATCATCGTCGTCCATCTGCGGAGCTTCAGCCACCGTCCGATTCACCTGGGGCTTGATCCGGACCGTTCATCGACGAAGGGGTGCCCGATGCTCTCAGCCATCGGATCTACACGTGGCACCCCATCGTCCGTCATATTTTAATAAAGCGATAATATCACTTAGGCCCCTGTCATTTTCTTATTTGTCATGTAGTCCTGTAAATATTAGTTTACGTTGTTTTAATTTTTGAACATTTGGAGCTAGGACCTTAGGTTTATGTTATTTGCATTATAGTCCTTGTGTATGTGAGCCACGTGCATCGACACGTGAGTTTGGGGATATTTGCATTTTCAGCCATGTGTTTCCTGTGTGTTACTGATTGCATATTTTTAAATAAGAATTACACTTATGCCCCTCTGTGTCTGTAACACGTGCTACACGCGTGCTATTTTGGGATTTTTGCATTCCAGGCCCTGGGCTTTCTTTATTTGTTATTATTTAATCCTGGAATTATGTTTTCTTGCATTTAGGTCTTTGCTTGCTGTGTGCCATATTTTTATTGAATAAAATATCAAATTAACTTTAATTTAGGTGAATTTTGGATAATGGCTCCTGTCACTGTGTAAAAATTTCTCTAAATTTTGGGACATTTTTGAGGCTTTTTACTATTTTTAAAAAATCAAAAATACGCATTTTTGTTATTGTCTAAATTGAAAAATCAAAGAAAAATATAAAAATTTGTATAAAAATTCTAAAAAAATTAGGGATAATTAGTTTTGGTGTTTTCTGGCTTATTTCCATTTTTTAGCTTATTTGGATTTATAAAAACCAAAAAAAATTAATAACATTAAAAACCTTATAAAAATTCGAAAAAATTCTATAAAAATCTAAAAAATACAAACTCTTTTTTTGTAGCTTGGTTTTATTTATATTTTTCATAAAAATTGTCTCCAGATTTTTATAGACCAATTATATATTTTTAATCGGTCTTTCAAGTCTGGCTGCACATTGATCTTTTGTTTTCCTACTTTTTGATTTTTATAAAATTAATTAAAAATTCAAAAATTCTGAAAAATTCACCAAAAACACTAAAAAACATAAAAAACACAAAAACAATTTTATTTTAAATTTTGGAGTATTTTTGAGTGTTTTAATAAATTATTGAACTTGCTTGTTTTCCCATTTTCTTATATAATTAAAAACACAAAAAAATTAAAAATCATTAAAATCCACCAAAAAATATTTTATTCTTTATTTTCGATTTTGACTACTTCGTAGGCCGTCTCGGCCAACTTGTGCTCCTTGAATCCGACCCTGGTCGCTATACCAGGTTAATAAAATTAGTGAGGACCGCTTCGTCTTTTTATTGATTTTCTCTTTGAGTTTGGTGGTTTTATCTTTTTCTTGTTGAGTCCGATTCTCCGAGATCCGGGTCGCAACGACCCGAGAGTGATCTCTACCTTACCCGGATTTAGGAGGTTAATTTTTGGCTCATCAGAATGGCGCCATTGTCGGGGAGCAAGGCTTAGTAGTCGTTGTTTTTCGATTTTTGTTCAGTTTGTTTTCACGGCTTTGTCCGCGACTTTTCACGGCTTTTTGTTTCTCTTTTGTTTTCATTTTCTTTTATTTTCTTTTCTTTTCTTTTATTTTGTTTTTGTTTGTTTTGTGTGTTTATTTCTATTTTTGCATATATCTTGTTTTATTTTATTTGTTCTGTTTATTTTTATATACTAATCTGGACTGACACACTTCTGTTTCTGTTTCTTGCGAGGGCCCGAGGACCGAGGCGGCTTTTTCAGAAGCCGACGCAATCGCGGGAGTCGGAGGCGGCTCTCTTCTCTACGGAGTCGCAGGAGGACGCAAGAAGCCGAGCAGGAGTGCGGGAGCCGTGGAATAGCCGCGGATTAGTTTAGCTTAGATTAGTTTACTTTTTGCTGAATTATTAATTTGTAATAATACAGGGACAGACTTGGACACTTAGGTGATGTCGGGGTCTGTTTCGCCGAGCACTAGTGTGCTCGGGGGACCTCACTGTGGTTTTTCGCCGATTTTTATTTTCTGACCGTTTATTTACTGCTTATTTGATTTTCGCAGTTTTTGACCTTAGCTTAGGATTTTCTCTGATTGCGCCGTAATAATTAGGGTCCACACACTTAACTATCTGCTTGTACATATTAGATCGTAATTGGACCTAGATAAAATTAATAAAGAAAAGGCTAATCTGGTCACTTGAGGGGTCCCAAGCCGCTAGAGCTCGTATACAGCGCTGACAGGACCCGTTGTGGCGGGCACCGATCGACATTCGAGACCGGACACCGACCCCGCTTGTTGATCAATTAGTCATCGGTTCTTTTCATGTAGAAATTGCTTCATCTAAGGCCGATTCTTGTGCATCATATAGGTAGTTTATATTCTGTCTTTATTTTATGCGTGGATCATTTTGCATGTAGACTGCTGGAGTCAGGTACGCATCTCTTACTCTGCATGCATCATTGATTTCTCGCGCATCGGCTTTTTCATCTTCTCCCCCTGGTTTTTGGACTTAAAATAATCAGGAGAACCTAAAAATTCGTTAGGCGTTGTTTGCTTGAAAAATACCTAAAAAAACAAAAACTATAAAATTTGGGACTACTAAACGAACTCGACCCTAAGAGATACCTCACCTAAAAACATGTCTTGTTGAGAGCAACCCCCTCATTGTCTGGTTTGTATGCACGAGAGAGTGACCCGCACACTAGACTAGAGCCACATCCGAGCCCCGATCAGACTACCAGCCTTTTATACGGGACAGTCTGATAGGCGGATTGGATTCCTATCAGGTCACGTAACCGCTCTGATATCCTGACATGATCACCTAATAAAATTGACATGATAATTGACCGACTCTTACGGTCTTCAGCTCAGCGTGGAGTAGGTGAACTCGGTGTTTGTTTGCTCATCTTGTTTGTTTTCCAGATCTCATCCGCCCGACTCGCCAGATCAAGATGATGGGCAGGAGGTCTCTTACGTTGCCTCTGGCTGCACTGCTTTTTAGCACTCCAGCCCGTTCATCTAGGTTGGTTTGTGAGAGCCAAGACCCGCTCTTCGAACCCGAGTTCGATTCCGCCTTGTTCCCCCTTGACCACCCTTCTACCTGTTCCGAGATGCCAGTGCCAGATGCGAGACAACAGACTGATTTATCGGCACCTGAGTTTGGGTCTTTTGCCTTTGCAGAGACCATGGCCGGCAGCAGCGATGACCGCACCGGAGGTCCCCAACCAGAGAAGACGTATGTCATGGACTAGGGTGCGATCAACACCACCCTGATCACCTCCCTCGAGATGATGCAGCAGCAGATTAGGGATCAGGGGGCCTTCATAATTGAGATGAGGAGAGAGATGGAGCAGATGAGAGCTGACCGCGAGCAGCGTGGGCTCAGAGGAGACGGACCACGGAGACCCGATGAGCCGGCAGCAGCTGCAGCAGCAGCAGAGCCGAGGCCGATGCGGGAGTTGCACAACCCCGGATCGACACTGACACACCGGTGGGTGGTACTTCCAGCTATCGTAGGGGACTTCAAGTTCCCCCCGAACACACTTTATCTACTCCCCCGCTTCCACGGGCTCACCACTCAGGAACCCCATCTACATCTCCAGGAGTTTGAGATGATATGCAGTATAGTCCACGATCGGCAGGTGGACGAGGACACCATCAGGATGATTGCTTTTCCTTTCTCCCTGGCAGACAGAGCAACCAACTAGCTGAAGCACTTAGGGAGATTCGTATACACCTGGGAGCAGCTCCACACCGAGTACTTGAACAAGTACTATCCACTCGGGCGGACCAATGCAGCGAGGCCCTGATCAGCAACTTCTCCATGCTCCCCAATGAGCAGTTCCACGAGGCATGGGAGAGGTTCTGTGAGCATACCGACAGATGCCCGCACCACGACATCACGAAGCCGGACCTAGTTCAGAGCTTCTTCTGCGGGTTGACACCAGAGCTGTAGGGCCCGGTGAACGCTTCTTGTGGCGGTTCCTCCATCACCAAGGATGAGGATCAGGTCTGGGCCATCTACGAAGAGATGGTCGAGAACTATACAGTGATGTCCCAGACCCGACTCTACACTCAGGGACACCCACAGCCACAGCCACAGACCATGCAGTACCAGAGGATAGCACACGTCGATGCCGCTCCTTCCACTTCGTCCGCGGCAGCCGCACAGGCCAAGTCCACAGCCGCAGACATGGGCATCATCAGCGAGAAGCTGGACCGGATTGAGTTGATAAAGAAGAAGTAGTACCAGGGCATATCGTAGATGGATCAGATGGCACAGACGCTGAGTGACCTGAAGACACAGCTCATGTGTCTCCAGGAGGCACAGACGGCTTCTCAGCCCCGTCTTCAGGCACGAGGAGATCCGAGCAGCAGTGGTAGCTCGTCCCAGCGCTCCAGTCAGCCTAGACAGGTTCACCTTGTACAGGCAGAGCCGTACCAGCAGCCACAGCCGTACTACCAGTCACCACCATCCTCAGACACTCAGATGGTGGTCTACCAGCCGGATCATCCCCTGGCAGTACTCCCGCCACCCCCTACGAGCAGGAGCCGTTGATGGATGTCAACGGGATTTGGTTTGACCGACCCCAGACCGGTATCCGACGAGACCATCCCGAATTCCGCTGGTCGGCTGGAGGCACCAGTTTCCAGCAGCAGCCTCCAGTTCAGGGTGGGCAGTACGGCCAGCAGCGTGAGCAGCACCAGCAGCCCCAGCCCCCAGTTCACCACCAGCAGCAGTAGCACCTGCAGTATGGTCCTCGTCCCTATCATCAAGGACAACCTTGGAGGCGAGAGCAGCCTCAGCAGTATCATCTACAGTACCCCTCTCATCCATACCAGCAGCAGCAGCCTCACTACCATAGAGGCCACCGTCAGGTTCTCATGGGCCAACCTATGAGAACCCCACCTTAGACGATCTAACCCGTCTCATGACCGAGCAGCAGGCTACCTTTAGATGGGAGATAGATGAGTTCCGCCAGGAGATGCGGGAGATTGTGAGAGGGAAGGCCGCCATCCCTGACCAGATTTAGCCGAACCCGAACAATCTGAAGAGAAAGTCTGAGCAGGTAGAGTTCACAGAGATTACCACTCCTAGTGATTCATTTGGTGATTTATCTGCATACATGTTTGATGCTGATTTTGTTACACTTAGGAGCAGTAGGATGCCAGCAGGCGGTGCCTCGTTTGAGCGATGATCCCATGCCACTTCCAGAGCACCAGGCGAGGAGGAGCGTGGTACTGATGCCACGAGAGATGATGACGGTGGTGCTGACGCCACCATGGATGTTGATCTAGCCGACGGTACTGAGACCCTCGCTTCACCAGTTGGAGGAGGTGGACTGACGCCACCACAGTTGCCGAGCCAGAACGCGTACTGATGCCGCGAGTCGACATGCCGAGGGTGAACCTGAGGCCACCATTTCCAGTTCTGCTAGTCCTGTTGTTTTTCCGTCTGTACATGTATCTCAGGATGTTTCTGGAAATAAAGGAAAGGGTTTGTTATTTTCGGATCCACATGTGTTGCTTGATGATGTTTGTGTGGATTCTGTTGTTCATGAGCATGCCAGGCCCTCTCCTAGTCCTTCATCTGAGAAGGACCCTGTGATCCCCTTTCCACGAGCACTTCATATGGCAAAGGGGATGAAAACAGAAAATCAGAAAAAGAATCACCAGATAGAGTTCAGCCAGCGGATGATAGATAGATTCCATATACATCTCACTCTTCAGGAGGCCTTGGAGCACATCCCTCTACTCCAGAGATCACTCAGAGATAGGACCACAGTTAGGAGGAAGAGGAGGAACCATCAGTCAGAGATACATGTGCTTACTCGTGCCACGTGTTTCGCGATTCAGAACCGTCTGCCAGCCAAGCGACCAGATGCAGGAGCCCTGTATGTCAGATGCCACATCCATGAGCAGAGGTTCGACCGCACTCTATTAGACAGCGGTTCTTCAATCAACCTACTTCCGGCAGCCCTTCTTGACCGCTTCGAGTTGGGCACTCTACGACAGAGCAGGACGGTCCTTCAGTTTGCTGATCGATCTGTCAAGAGGCCGAAGGGGTTGCTGAAGGACGTTGTCGTCACGATTCAAGGCCTGAAATTCCCCGTGGACTTTGTTGTGTTGGACATGGAGATCCCTGAGTCCGTGACCGATACCCCGATCATTCTAGGACGCCCGTTCTTGGCCACAGCTAAGGCAGTATCCGACCATGATAGAGGGAAGGTGTACTTTTGCGTCGAGGGCGAGAGTATACAAATAGAGACAATCGAGGAGACTAGAGCCAGAGATTCAGCTTGCTCAGAGCCGACTTCCGATTCAGAGCAGATGACAGAGGCAGGGCGAGACATCCACCAAGACTACGATTTTGTGATTACAGATGACAAGACAGTTTGGGCAGATCTAGTCGCACAGGCCATCCTCTCACCTTCAGAGTTCGCTGATGCAGAGACGCCAACAGAGGAGAGCTTGGAGAGCGCATCCCTGTTCCAGGATACATTTCAGGCAGTAGAGCCGATTCCCGACCGCGAGACAAATGTTTGTGAGTATGATACAGATCCCTCGAAGTCAGATATTGATTGGGCAGAGTTCGAAGATTTGATACCGTTTCTGACTTCCATTGAGCCTACAGCTAGGGAGGAGGTTGATCCCGAGCAGTGCAGAGACAGTCCAACAGAGCAGCCTTTTCCAGATACAGATTGTGAGCGAGAGTTCTCATTCTCCCATGCAGATCTGGCAGCATTCACTTAGACCTTTCAGAGGCCAGATCCGCCAGCACCTACTTGTCCAGAGCTGAAGCCGCTACCGTCATCGCTGAAGTATAGGTTCCTTGCGGGTGAGCATGAGATGTACCCAGTCATTATCTCAGTAGATTTTACTGGAGAGAAGGAATCCCGTCTGATGGGGGTTCTTGAAAAGAACCGCAAGGCGATAGGATGGAGTGTAGCTGATCTCCAAGGGATAAGTCCGGCCCTGTGCTCCCACCATATCTATCTCAAGGAGGAAGCAAAGCCGTCGCGTGAGTTCCAGCGGTGGCTGAACCCGAATCTTCGAGATGTTATCATGAAGGAGATCTCGAAATGGTGGAGCGTTGATTTTATCTACCCCATCTTTGACTCCAAGTGGGTCAGTCCGTTGCATGTGGTGCCCAAGAAGACGGGCATCACTACAGTTGTCAGCGAGTCTGGAGAGGAGATCGCTACCTGGGTACCCACTTCTTAGCAGGTCTATGTGGATTACAGACAACTCAACCAGGCCACCAAGAAGGATCATTTCCCCCTGCCCTTTATTGATCAGATCATTGAGAGACTGGCAGGGAAGAGCCATTACTGTTTTCTAGATGGGTACTCCAGCTATAATCAGGTGGCCATCGCGCCCGAGGACCAGGACAAGACCACCTTCACCTGTACCTTTGGAACATATGCTTTCAGACGCATGCCATTTGGATTGTGCAATGCTCCGATGACATTCCAGAGATGCATGTTGTCTATCTATTCGGACATGGTGGGGGAGTGCTTGGAGGTCTTCATGGATGATTTCTCGGTCTACGGTGACGGATTCGATTCTTGTCTTGACTGCCTAGACCGAGTCCTTCAGCGATGCATTGAGGTTCACCTTCTGTTGTCTTGGGAGAAGAGTCACTTCATGGTGACTCAGGGGACGGTGCTTGGCCATATCATCTCCAATAGGGGCATGGAGGTAGATCCGGCCAAGGTGGATGTCATTAGAAAACTCGATCCACCGTCCAACTTGCGGCAGTTACGGTCTTTTCTGGGGCACGTCAGTTTCTACAGGCGCTTCATTCATGATTTTAGTAGGATTGCCCGACCGTTGACTGATCTGCTGACGAAAGACACCGAGTTCCTTGTTGATGATAAGTGTCTATCGTCGTTTGAGACTCACAAGTGTCGTGTTGTAGAGGATCCTGTTCTCCAGCCACCCAATTGGTCTCTCCCATTCGAGATCATGACAGACGCCTCCGATTTTGCCGTAGGGGCCGTGCTGGATAGAGGAGGGATGGAGTCCCATTTGCTATTCACTACGCTAGCCGTACTTTGGATGTCAGGCAGCGGAACTATACAGTCACTGAGAAGGAGATGCTAGCCGTAGTTTTTGCCCTAGATAAGTTCAGATCTTACATCATTGGATCTAGAGTGACTATCTACACTGATCATACCGCCATCAGATACCTCATGGCAAAGAAGGATGCCAAAGCCAGATTGACCAAATGGATCCTTCTACTCCAGGAATTTGATATAGAGATTAAGGATAAGCCTGAAGTCAAGAATGTGATGGCGGATCATCTCTCTCGATTAGAGCATCTTGAGGATTCTGAGCAGACCGAGCCTATTTGTGAGACCTTCCCAGATGAGGCGATCCTTACTATTGCCTCTCTCCCGTGGTACGTCGAAATTGTGAACTTTCTTGTTGCCAAGAAAGTCCCACAGGATTGGCCCAGGAAGAGACTTGAGACCTTCCTCGCGAAGGCCAAGTTCTACCACTGGGAGGATCCCGTCCTTTATCACGAAGGAGGGGATAGCGTCTGGCGTAAGTGCATTCCTCAGGAGGAGCACCACAGCGTCCTCACTTACTGCCACAAGCTTGAGGCAGGAGGACATCACTCTGGGAGGAGAACGACACAGAAAGTGCTCCAATCCGGCCTATTGTGGCCTACTTTCTTCAAGGACTCTGATGAGTTCATGAAGAGATGTACTGACTATCAGAGGATGGGCACTTGTGGACAACGTGATATGATGCCGATGCAGCCCATTCACTTCTGTGAGGTTTTTGACGCATGGGGCATCGATTTCATGTGTCAATTCCCTAGGAGTCAGGGATTTGAGTACATTCTGTTGGCCGTTGATTATGTTAGTCGTTGGGTTGAGGCCATCCCCCGCCCGAACCGCAGATGCTAGGACTGTTTGCAGATTTTTGAGGAAGCATATCATTTCACGGTTCGGGGTACCTCGAGTGTTGATATCTGACAGGGGGTCCCATTTCGTCAACGACAAAGCATAGACCATCGAGTTGCCACTCCATACCACCCTCAAACGAATGGTCTTGCTGAAGTATCAAACAGGGAGATCAAGACTATATTGCAGAAAGTCGTCCGCCCTGACCGAAAGGATTGGTCACAGCTTTTGGACTCAGTCTTGTGGGCATATAGGACGTCTTTCAAGACTCCTTTGGGTACATCTCCCTTTCGCCTCATTTATGGCAAGCCCTGCCATTTACTTGTTGAGCTGAGACATAGGTCACTTTGGGCTGTTATTGATATACTTTTGGATTCAGAGCATGTAGGAGATCAGAGGAGGGTAGAGTTAGCAGCCCTGGAGGAGCTTCGTGATACAACCTTTTCGAGCAGCCTACAGTACAAGGAGAGAGTGAAGGAGTGGCATGATTCTCATATCAGCCACAAGCAGTTTGAGCCAGGACAGCGAGTATGGTTGTTCGATGCCAGGTTGAGATTATTCCTAGGGAAGCTACAGAGCAAATGGAAGGGACCTTACTTGGTTAGAAAGGTACACGACAATGGGAGTATCGATATATCTGAGTTGTAGTACCTTTCGTGTTAACGGTCAGCTGCTCAAGCCATATCTAGATCATGAGCCGCGGGTCGTTGACGTTGCCCCGATTCACTTTGCATGAGATGTGGTCTCTTGACTCACATCTATTGCATCTCACGCCTGATCATCAATGTTCTCCCAACTTGTATAGATCCAGTTGTCCATATCACACTATTCTTCAGTCTAACACCCCATTTACATCTTAGACGTTGCTATACTTAGGGTGCACTTTACCCTAAGTATAGGGGTGTGAGACTTTTGAGCTTCTTTTGATTCATTTCTACCTCTGTTTTGCTACCTATACTTAGGGATATTTTACCCTAAGTATAGGGGATGTAGACCATGTACATTCTCACTTGGTTTTCCCTTCGTGTACAGCCTGCTATACTTAGGATTAGTTGATCGTAAGTATAGGGGGAAAACCCGAGATCCTTTTGCATTTCTATTCTTTCATTCATCTTTGTATATAGCCTTTCTTTTCACTTCCCGATACTAAGCATGAGTTATGTCTTCTTCATCGCTCTTGACTCTGAGGACATCGTTCGGGCTAAGTATAGGGGTGTGTGTATATATTCCATATATACTTTAGCCATAACTCATACTTTGTGTGAGTGTGTTGAAATATAAAAATGGCTAAAACCCAAAAATCCATAAAAACATAAATATTAAAATTTTTCCTTGTAATTAAAAATTCTTTTATTGCACATACATAGCTAGTTGTACAAATTATTTTTGTAAAAATGTTTGTAAAAACTTTTTGTGTAAAAAACTTGTAAATATTTTCATATCAAAATTATGTATATAGTACAAAATTTTTGTAAAATGTTTTGAAAATCAAAATTTTGCAAAAACCTTGTGTAAATTTGTGTACATATTTTGCAAAACTTGCATTCATGCATACATCCATGATTTCAAAACATTTTATAAAAATTTTGCACATGTGTAAATAGTTTGTAAATTGTATCTTTGTAAATACTTCTATAGTTTTTCCTAGATCATAGTTGACATTTAAACTAGCATGGAATTAAATTGGAAAATGGAGCTTGGTTAAGATCTTAATCCACCTAATTATAAGAGGAACCTTATAGGGCTTAGGGTTGAGACTTTTTAGGTCCATGATGACTTAATTCTTTGAGTCCACTAGGCTATGATCATATGTCATCTCGATGAGCCTAAGTAGAGCACTTAACAAGACACACATGACTCATATAGACAATGGCTTGACTTGGACCCGCACTTTACACCGAGCTCTCTACGGATGAGGTGGTAAGGAGGAAGTCTTCCTTGACTTGGGGTAGCATATGAGGGTAGTACTTCTAGGCAGAACCTCTCTTCTTCTTATAGTGAAGGAAGTGCATCTCAACTTGGTCTGGTTGCCATGAGGTCTAACGACAGGAGTTGTGGGTTGCAATAATGCTTCAAAAGAGGGATAGTCTACTGGCTCAAGAGGAAAAACTCCTTATGTATATATGCTGCACTTTGTAGATATGTTGTACAATTGCACACAAAAAATGAAAAAAAGAAAAGAACTCCAAAAAAGTGGTGGGTCTGAGAGAAAATGATAATCCCACCAGAGTGTATATAGTGTAATAAGCAAAGCTTGAGGCTCATGTTCCATCTTATGTAGCTTGCAGCAAGGAGACTTAGCTACACTGGTTGAGCTCCCAGGGATACATGGCTACACTGGCCATGGTCCATTCTCTTCTTCCCCCTCTTCTTGAGCTGGTTGAACTTGAACTTAGAAGGGAATACCCCGCTCCTCGAGGAAAGAGTGGCCAGACTAGGGTCATAGAGTTACCTTGTTGGGGAGGGTTGTCATTTTGCTACTTCTGAGGTGGAGAGCTATACCTCACTTACACTGTACCAGGAAAGATTCATGGTCTTCAGGGTTTGTGTATGTAGACTTGTTCTGATATAGATTATTGAGGAGTCTTGACTATAGATTAGTGGATCTTAGAGGCTGTTAAGTTTTAAACCTAAGTCCAAATAAGGTTCCGACACATTAATAATCCAAAGATCTGACCGAGCTCCATATTTCAATAATGAAGGCAAGTTTAATAATCAGCATTGATCCTTGCATTTCCTCTCTTTTTCTTTTTCTATTCTTTTTCACTTCTTTTTCAAATAAGTGTTTGCTAAGGGACTAGAAAAGTTAAGTATAGGGGGGTGATGAATCCCCATTCATCACTCTTTATTCCTTTATTTTAGCTAGAAAACCATAGCCAAATGCCTTGTAAATACCTGTAAATGGCATAAATTATCAAAATGCACGCATCATGTAATTTTGCATAATTAGCATGTTTTTGTATAAAAATAAAGGAATAAAAAACACAAGAAAAAGAGGGAAATATTTAGAATAAATATTGAATGACCTAATCCCAAGGGAGGGCTCAGCATGGGCCTGACCGCAAGAGAAACCGAGTAGAGAGAGATAGGGTGGTTCAATACACTATACATAACCTATGTATATAAATAATTTTATTTTCCTCAAAATAAAAATTAAAAAGTGTTTCATATTTTATACATATTTATAAAAATAAAATATAAATCATAAAAATCAAAATAGAAAATAATAAAAATCATTTTTCACCTTGTATATATACCATGTATATATGTATATAAACCTATGTATTTAACTCATATAAATAAATCATAAAAATAAAATAAAAATACCTTTTTATTCCAAATTTTATGTTGTAAATAAATAAAATATAAAATTGGAATATTTGTATAGAAATAAACAATTAAAAATAAAAATCAAAAATACATATTTGTATATACCTATATATAATAATAATATAATGTAAATACTTTATTTATTTTTTAAAAAATAATTAAAAATCACTAAAAAATACTTTAAAAATAAGTAAACATTTTTTATGTTGAAAATTTTTTAAAATAAAATCGTCTACTATTTTTAATTGAATTTTCAAATATTTAATAAATGGCAGCCTCCCATTGGTCCACGGGGGATTGTTGACCCCCGGTAAACTCCCATCCCCCAGAACCATCCAGGACGGATCATTCGCCCCGACCCGACTTCGCCTATTTTTCACGCATTGATCCAACCACATCAATCGAAACCCCGGGCCCTGATTATCCTTGAATCATCCCTAATCCACGCCCGATCATCCTTCTAGGGATCCGCGCTTCACCGTGCTCTGCTCGACCCCATCTTCTCGGACCCTTCCTAGTATATAGTCTCACCTCTGGCCACACTTTCACGTCATCTTTGGCCTCCGCCTTTCATCCCAGGACCTCCATTACCCTCCTTAGAGTGACAGCTATCTGAGGCCGGTGTTGTAGTGAGGAGGGAGTGGCCCCAGCTACTGATACGGCGAGCTTCATCACTGTGCGCCGCCGCGAGGTGCGCCCGAGCCTCTGGTCCCGAAGAACCATTGAGGCAAAGATCCCAGGAGCTTCCTTAGCTTCAGCCCAGTCGACCTCATCCACCAGGTATCTTCGATTCCCCCTAGGTTAGGTCAATTTCCATTTTCGCCCAAATCGCGCAGCCGGTCTTCACCGGCCGATTCCCCGTGCTCCGCTCATCCATTGATTGATCTGATCCCCGATTCATCTTCATGAGACCTCTACCCACCTGCTACGCCCCTCCTATCACCTTGGTTCGCCCCGGAACCAAGAAGTGGGCCTCCATCGCCGTCGCTTCGCCGGAGGCCTCCGTCCCGACCCATCTGACCACCCATTCCACCCCTAACCAGGTCGAGGCACTTTGCCCTCGACCCAGGAGTCTTGCTATGTCATTTTGCATGCCAAAGAGACCCATCTGAGGGTCCAATAGTTCAAGCACAGAAGCTTCACTCCTCCTTCATCACCGAAGCTCCCCGGAGCTTCTCGTCTTCATCGGAGGTGCCCACCCACTGGGGAAGAGTCCGATCTTCCTTCTCAACATCCCTGCAGCCAAGGAGGGGGTCCAGCACGCACGGCTTGAGCCAGCGAATTTCGCCAGAGTCGAGTTCTTCCAGGACCTCCAGCTACCGTCCAATCAGCCCTTCTGCTCCAGTTCTGATCATCGCCATCCATCTGCAGAGCTTCAGCCACCGTCCGATTCACCTGGGGCTTGATCCGGACCGTTTATCGACGAAGGGGTGCCCGACGCTCTCAGCCATCGGATCTACACGTGGCACCTCCTCGTCCGTCAGATTTTAATAAAGGGGTAATATCACTTAGGCCCCTGTCATTTTCTTATTTGTCGTGTAGTCCTGTAAATATTAGTTTACGTTGTTTTTATTTTTGAACATTTGCAGTTAGGACCTTCGATTTATTTTATTTGCATTATAGTCCTTGTGTATGTGAGCCACGTGCATCGACACGTGAGTTTGGGGATATCTGCATTTTCAGCCATGTGTTTCCTCTGTGTTACTGATTGCATATTATGCCCCTCTATATCTGAACCACGTGCTACGCGCGTGCTATTTTGGGCTTTTTGCATTCCAGGCCCAGGGCTTTCTTTATTTGTTATTATTTAATCCTGGAATTATGTTTTCTTGCATTTAGGTCCTTGCTTGCTTTGTGCCTTATTTTTATTGAATAAAATAACAAATTAAATTCAAATTAGGTGAAATTTGGCCACTGGCTCCTGCCACTATTTAAAAATTTCCCTAAATTTTTGGGACATTTTTGAGGTTTTTTACTATTTTTAAAAAAAATCAAAAATGTGCATTTTTGTTACTGTCTAAATTGAAAAATAAAAGAAAATATAAAAATTTATCTAAAAATTCTAAAATATTTAAGGATAATTAGTTTTGGTGTTTTCTGGCTTCTATCCATTTTTTAGCTTATTTAGATTTGTAAAAACCAAAAAAATCAAAAAACATTAAAAACTTTGTAAAGATTCTAAAAAATTCTATAAAAAAAAACAAACTCTTTTTCTGTAGCTTGGTTGTTGTTTATATTTTTCATAAAAATTGTCTTGAGATTTTTATAGACCAATTATATATTTTTAATTGGTCTTTCAAGTTTGGCTGCACATTGATCTCTTGTTTTCCTTCTTTTTTATTTTTATAAAATTAACTAAAAATTGAAAAATTCTGAAAAATTAACAAAAAACACTAAAAACATGAAAACACAAAAACAATTTTTTTTAATTTTTGGAGTATTTTTTAGTGTTTTAATAATTGTTGAACTTGCTTGTTTTCCCATTTTCTTATATAATTAAAAACACAAAAAAATTAAAAATCATTAAAATCCACCAAAAAATATTTTATTCTTTATTTTTGATTTTGACTACTTCGTAGGTCGTCTCGGCCAACTCGTGCTCCCTGAGTCCGACCCTGGTCGCTATACCAGGTTAATAAAATTAGCGAGGACCGCTTCGTGTTTTTATTGATTTTCTCTTTGAGTTTGGTGGTTCTATCTTTTTCTTGTTGAGTCCGATTCTACGAGATCCGGGTCGCAACGACCCGAGAGTGATCTCTACCTTACTCGGATTTAGAAGGTTAATTTTCGGCTCATCACCACCCCCCCTCCCTGGTGTCGTCATCGCTGCTGCTTCCTCACACTGACATCGCCTCTCTTCTCTTTCTCAGCCGTAGCCCTCCCTCTCTCCTGCCGGCCCCTCCCCTCCCACCGGGCCCTCTCCCCTCGGGCCCTCTACCGCTAGCACCCCCCTCCCCCGTCGGCCCCTGCCCTCGTCGGCCTCTACCGCAGTCGCCCCTCTGCCATCTCAATGGATTTGAGTGCGTAAAGTCTACATATGCACTCAAAACCTATGAAGTTTATGTGGACACTTGTCTTTTGGTCTACAAATCCTAGTTCTTCATCTCCGGCTACATGTCAGAAAACAAAGTTGATATGCCCTCCATAGACGTGTTCAAAGGTCCTGCACCAATAATCAAGATGGATGGGATGAAATATGAGCTCTGGGTGATGCAGTTCATGAGACTCATGAAGTCGAACGGTAAGAAGCACATTCTTACCGAGGAAGAGCCGACAGAGAAGACTTGGATTTATGCCTCCTGAGAGGCTGATGATTTATATGCCAAGGTCTGGTTGTCAGGCACGTTGTCGATGGAGATTGCTAATGATGTCCTCCATCAGCCCACCGCTAAGGCGATATGGGACATACTGGTGGCAACATATTCACAGGTGCGAAATGAGACCAAGATGTTACAGCTCCAGCACGACATGTTCACAATGAAGCAGAATAGGCAGCCACTTCACTCCTTGTATACATCCCCGCATGAGATGTTTGAGAAACTCTACAGTACTATTCCTCTCACGGCCACCCCAGAGCAACAGAAGACATCTAGGAATGCTACCATTGTGGGGGTCCTGCTTGCGGCCCTTGATCCTGAATATGATGCTGCCCGATCACATATACTTGCCGATGCTACCATTCCTCCTATGGAGGAAGTCCACCGGAGACTTAGCTGCATCTCTGTCTCGTCCAGTGCTTCTGCTCCACCACCCTCGACGATGGCTTCTTCCAGAGGAAGAGGTGGTCCGTTTTCATTCCGCGGTCGTGGACCTCGTGGTCGAGGTGGTCGCTTTCGCCAGCCATGCATTTTTTGTCATCGCACAGGCCATGCTGAGGATACCTGCTAAGCATGGGTTTCCAGCCTTAGCGCGAGTAGCCGATCATGTTGCATCTTCGTCGGCATCTGCTTCAGATCAGAGGTTCGAGGAGCTAGTTACGAGATTTCGATATATTATGCCTCCCGCATCTATAGATTCTCCAGGGGGTCCTTCGGATATTATTGCTTCAGCATCTTCCAGTACATCTTCCTCTGCTAGCACCTCAGGTAGTGCTTGTGCTTTTCCATCATGTCATAGTTCAGATGTCTCAGATTAGATTATGGACTCTGGTGAAACACATCATCTTTGCCACAACAGAGATAGACTCACGTCATACATGGAGATTCTACCAGGATGGTCAGTGGAAATAGCTGATGGGACTCATTCACCTATTATTGGATAGGGGAAGATTACTTTGTCGCCTTCCATGCATTTACAAAATGTTTTACATGCCCCTAATTTTTTGATGAATTTACTTTATATTAGTCAGATTACAAAAGATTTACACTATCACGCTATATTTGACCCATCTTCTCCTATATTTCAGTACATACTAACGGGTCGGGTGATTGCTTGTGATTTTGAGCAGGATGGTCTTTATCGTCTGGTCTGAAATTCTGGTGTCTCCTCTCATTCAGCCGGATCAGTCTCTCTGTATACATAGCATCTATGTTTTGGTCACCTCCCTCTTCAGAAGATGTATCATCTCTTGCCTAAGATTTCTCCAAGTTCTTCCTTCCACTGTGAAGCCTGTCAGTTGGAAAAGCACCATCGAGCTAGCTTCCCTAGTCACCAGTGTCGGAGCAGTAGCTCCCTGTTTGATTTACTTCATGTTGATATCTAGGGTCCGAGTCGTGTTCTTGATCACCAGGGACACAGATTTTATCTTGTAATCGTTGATGATTTCTCTCATTTGTCATGGGTATTTCTATTAAAGAACAAATCTGAAGCAGGGGATGCTATTAGAAATCTTATAATTGAAGTGCAAAATTTTTTTCCTCTCAAGTGAAATATGTTCGTACGGACAATGCTTTGGAATTTTGCACTCGTTCTCTCGCACATTTCTTTTCGTCAAGAGGTATTGTTCATCAAACCACATGTGCATACACATCTCAACAAAATAGAGTCACAGAGAGAAAACATCGTCATCTTCTTGAGATTACTCGAACCCTGCTTATCTAGAGTTGTGCGTCTACTTCTTTTTGGGGAGATGCAATCCTTACAACCTGTTACCTTGTGAATCATATGCCCTCCTCGGTACTTGGCAGGAAAATTCCTCTTTCTACTGTTTTTCCCCCACATGGAATTATTCTCACTTACCCCTTGCATTTTTGGTGATGTTGCTTTTGTTCACCAGTTGTCTCTTGGACTTGACAAGCTCTCGCCTAGGGATGTCAAGTATGTCTTTGTGGGTTATTCTCAGACTTAGATGGGGTATTGTTGTTATCCTGTAAACAGGAAATACTTTGTCAATGCCGTTGTTACATTTTTTGAGTTTGTTATGTACTTCTCACCTGCAGGTGACGGGTTGGACTTATCCACATCTAATGAATAGGTTTATATCTCTCCTCCTATATTGAGTCCACCAACGTACATCCCTGTCCCCGTTGTCACGCCAACATCATCCCCACCACCCCCTCCCCCCGCCACCACCACCAAAACCATTTGTTTCGCCATTACCTAAATATTATACACGTCAGTCGGGTCCTGCTCATGCTGTGCATCAATCATCCAGCATGCCTCAAGTATGTTCAGATGTCATTACTAATGATGGGTCGGATAGTGTGCATGTGTAGGGTCCATCATTGCAGGAGGAATGTGAATCGACGAGTATAGTGGTTGATGATCTGGATGTCCCTATTGCTATACGAAAGCAGAAACGTACTTGTGCATCATATCCCATTGCTTCCCAAGTTTCTTTTCATCATCTCACAGGGGATTTTCAGAGGTTTGCTATTTCTTTGTCTTCCGTGGAGATACCACAGAATTATAATGATGCCTTGAAGATTGATTGTTGGTGTTCTGCTATGGAGGAGGAAATGGTTGCCTTACAGTCACGGGGTACATGGAGCTTGGTTCTTGCTCCCTTAGGAGCACCTATCGTTAGCTGCAAATGGTATTTACAGTTAAGTAGCATGCAGATGGTAGTCTTGATCGTTACATGGCAAGGCTAGTGGCGCGAGGCTTCACTCAGACATATGGAGTGGATTATATGGATACCTTCTCTCCAGTTGCTCGTCATTCCACTCTTCGTATTCTTCTGTCCGTTGTTGTGGGCCCTTGTTTCAACTTGATGTTAAGAATGCATTCTTGTATGGTGATCTGAGAAGAAGTCCCTGGGGTTCGCTGCTGAGGGGTCTGCTGTTGAGGGGGAGAATCATATGATGTGTAGACTTCAAAAGGCAATATATGGCCTTAAACAAAGCCCAAGGGCATGGTTTCAGAAGCTTTCTCATCTAATTGAACAACAAGGATTCAAGAGATCAAAATGCGGATCACTCGCCGTTCATCCAGAAGGCTCCTAGAGGTACAGTTGTCATCATGGTGTATGTTGATTATATTTTGGTTACAAGAGATGATGCTCAGGGGATAAAGATGGCAAAAGCATTTTTGGGTCGTCAGATTGTTACGAAGGATCTGGGTACTCTACGATATTTTCTAGGGTTGGAGTTTGCCAGGAATGCACAGGGCCTTGTGATGACCCAAGGGAAATATATTACAGATTTGCTTGTTGAAACAAGCATGGTTGGGTGTAGACTGTCAAGTATGGATCCAAGCATGAAATTATATGATAATGATAACGAGGAAGTTGACAGGAGAAGGTATAGAGAAATGGTGGGTAAGCTTCTTTACATTACTATAACTCGACCTGATATTGCCTTCGCAGTTAGTCGAGTGAGCCAGTTCATGGAACAACCGAGACATGTACATATGGATGTCATATATGTGATACTAAGGTATCTAAAGTCATCTCTCGACACAAGATTGTTGTTTAAAAAGGAAACAAATCTATCTATTTGGCATGTGCGGATGCGGATTATGCAGGATGCCCTAGGGATAGGAAGTCTACTTAGGGCTTTGCAGTTTTTGTGGGCAGCTCTCTGGTTTCTTGGAAAAGCAAGAAACAAACTGTTGTGGCTAGATCTAGTGCCGAATCTGAATATAGGGCCATGGCACAAGTAAGTACGGAGATGATGTGGGTTCAAGTTGTACTAGAAGATTTGCATATAGTTGTACCTCTACCCATGCAGCTACAATGTGATAATCAAGCTGCATTGTTCATTGCCAATAATCCTGCCTTTCATGAAAGAACAAAACATATTGAGGTAGACTGCCACTACACTAGAGATATGATCCAGAAGGACATGATTTCTACTTCACATGTTAGTTCAGGGGAGCAGACTGCCAACATCTTCACTAAGCCATTACTCAGAAGACCATTCCAGAAATATTCTTCCAAGCTGAGCATGATTGATATCTATGCTCCATCTTGAGGGGGAGTGTAGAGATAATTATGTAGTTGATGTATTGTTTATTCTATTTTTATTTTCTTGGTTGCTTCTTATGTAATTTACCCATGAGGTTTCTCTATATAAGAGAGCCTAGGGTTCTTTGGAATATAAAACAACTCTTTCCACCAACAGTAGTACTAGTTTGAGCTTTGAGCTGATGTTTAGGGTTTTTATTGGAGGGAGGGAGGGTAGTGAGGGGAAGCTTACTTGTTTTATTTCCTCTAAATACCTTGATTTTTGAGGGTGGTGTTTGTTTGCATGAGAAGGAGATTTTCTCATGTGGGATCTTGGTTGGTTTGCTATAAGGTATTTGTTAAGTGGGATGTCGCTTGGATTTGGGGATTCGACCATGGGGGGCTTTGGTTAAGAATAAAGTTGAGGTTTCACTTGGTTGGTTTTTTTTATCGAAATCCATTTTTTGTATCCTTTGCAACCCATAATATAGCGGGACATAAGGTTCGGGGCTTCGGAGGAGTGATAGAGGCATTGGATGTTAGTAGCTAAAATTGAGGTAGGAAGAGGTGGGAGATGGGGAGAGAGAGGGTGTGGAGATGTGAGGGGGCGGAGCGGGGCTTACATGGGGGGAGGAGGTGGCGGAGGAGGTGGGAGGGTGAGGGAGAGACTGAGTAGGCGTGAGGGAGCAGAGGGAGCTTACCTTGGTCGCTGGCAGCTGCGAAGGTGGGAGGGAGCAGAGGGGGAACCCCCTCAAAGATAGCTTTGATATGGACTTGCCCTGCGTTACGTCAGAAGTTGTAACAATAGAGGATCCCCTACATTTTTCAATAGGAATATTTACACTCATAACCGTGAGTAGTTTCGTATTTACACCCAGAACTCTCGATAATCACGAATTACATGAGAAACCCCGAATAGTCACTCCGTCTCACACTCATAACCTGCCGTTATCTAATCCTTTAACTCAACCACATCATCGAATTAATCTAACTCATCTTTAATCCAATGGCTAAGATATAAACTAAAGAAAAAAAGAAAAATAACCCTCACCCTTCTTTCCTCCTCCAGCCCCTCCTCATTCCTCCACCCAAACCTCCTCCCCCTCTGCCCACACCCCATCCCTGTCCGCCCACACCATCTCCCCCCTCTGTCAGCCCATCCTCCAGCCCCTTCCGCCCCATAACCCACCTACTTCAGTGCAACCCTCCACATAAGGAAGTCACGTGACATCGGGAAGATGTCTTCAGATGATGCTGTGCTGCAAGTTCCGGGCCGGTACTCTCCTGTACATCACCAATTGCAACTTTGCTCACGGTATCGAGGAATTCCGAAAGCCATCATCGAAATAGCAGGAGATCGTTGGGGCGCAAGTTGAGGGGTCCGAGCCCTGCATGGAGAATCATATACCCATCCTTAGCTCGCCTGCGATGAGTACTTAGCTAGTGAGGACAACCATAGGTCTTATCAGGGCAGGTATTGCAAGAAGTTCTATAGTGATGAGGGATGCCCATATGAAGATATGTGCACTTTTTTGCATGATGAGCTATAGTGATGAGGGATGACCATATGAAGATATGTGCACTTTTTTGCATGATGAGCTACAGTGATGAGGGATGACCATATGAAGATATGTGCACTTTTTTGCACGATGAGCAATCGAAGGCACGCGAGAGCATGACGGTCAACCAGGGACCAACTCTCGGAGGCGGAACTATTGGAATGGTGCTGCTGGAGTTCTTCCTTTCTTGCGGGAAGGATCACTTCATGGGAAGGAATCAAACCCACATGAGACTGCAGCTCTTCGGAGCACTATCAAGTGAGCAGTTTCAAATAGAATCAACATGCACGAACATTGAACCTCCCGTGCCTTGCGGATCCATGGCCATCTCCATTGGAACCTATTGATCGGAGTCCCGCTAACATCGAACCTCCCGTGCCTTGCAGATATGGCCATCTCTGCTGGAACCTCATTGATCGGAGCTTTGCCTCCACATTTCGAGCAATGAGCCTCCTCATTGGATCATGCTTCTATCAAGACATGGTAGAGGGGGGATCAGATCTTCATCAACCTTGGTCGTGTGTCAGATCCAACATTTTGCAACTGAGCATGGATCGTAGATTGGAGCCCAAACATCAACGCCTTCGGCTTCACCAAATGTAGCAGGGCAGGAGGAGCATCTATGGAAACCTCCCCGACTTGCAACTCCGCTGCACCATGTCAACCTTCACCGTGGTCGAGCTCCTCCACCATGCTTTCAGAAACAACAAGAAAAAGGCCATGATGTACGGGCATCGTCGGATTTGGGCAGTGCTCATCATCCCCACCATTGAAAGATAACTTGCCCACCACCATCGGATGTAAGCACCTCATGTTCTCTCACATGCTCCTGGACACATTGTAAAGACACCCACCTGATTATTAATCGTGAATTTCATGGCATCCTTTGTAACGTAAATCAAAGGGTAAAGTATGTAAATAAGTGACGGATTCCGAAGTTAACAGAAAAATGGATAGAACTTGATACATAATTATTTCATGTAAGGGTTAGCATTATTTAGGGTTCTAATTCGTTATTATTAAGGATTTCTGAGATAATTACGAAACTAACCAAGGTTATAGATGTAATATACTTTTGCAACGTCAAGGCATTCAACATGCCACAAACTACCGGCCTTCACCAAATTACTGTGCACCAACCAACTACCGGAGATCTACGTCAAAGACAAAATCATTACGATGCAATATTAAGCCGCAGGTAGGAAGATGGTCGAACAACCAACTGATGATCATCCAAGAAAGGTACACGCAGAATCAAACTGTAACCGATGTACTTAACATAATCTTCTCGTCAACAGCCATTTTATTCATGAGCGGGAGCTCCATTTAAACCACAGGGATTGCCCTGAGAAGGAGCGGGGTCTTCCTCCTGATGGAAAGCCCCACCACCTCCTCCATGTCCAGCTTCCCCTCCGGCAGCCGCCACTCGAACCTCAGCAGCAGGTTCGCCAGGCACAGCTCCACCGTCGTCAGCGCCAGCGCAATCCCCGGGCATCCTCCTCCCCCCGCCGAAGGGCAGGTACTGCATGCTCTGCAACCCGTGGTCCGCCCCCATAAACCTCTCCGGCCGGAACTCCTCGGGCGCCTCCCAGTGCCTTCCGTCCCTCCCTATCGCCCACACGTTCACGAACACCCTCGTCCCCGCCGGGACGTCGTAGCTGTCGATCACGCAAGACTCTCGCGTCTGGCGGGGCACCGGCATCGCCATCGGAGGGTGCAGCCGCAGCGTCTCCTTTACTACCATCTTTAAATATCCCAACTTCTCCAGATCGCTCTCCTCCACCACACCCTTCCCGCCGGCAACCTCGCGTACCTCAAACTGCGCCTTCCGAAGAATCGGCGGGTTGCACACAAGCTCCGCCATCGCCCACTCCAGCGCCACCGCCGACGAGTCCGTGCCTCCGAGGAACATATCCTACAAACAAAAGATATATATGCGACGTCTAGTGATTGTTATTCAGAAACTTTTAGTTGGGTTCTTGTACAAACCACAAGGACCGCTTTGATATGCTCCCGCGTGAGGTGGAACCCAAGATGGGGGTCCCTCTTCAGACGAAGGAGAGTTCTAACGAAACAGATCTCTTGATTATTCCCACCGTCATCATTATCCAAGCTACTCTCCTCGAGCTCTTTCTCTAGAAGTGCGTCCATTCCCTGGAAGCAGCGATTGAGCTTGGCCTCTATTGTTGGAAACTAATGGTGCTTAGGGATGTCAATATGGGTTTACCCATTGGGTACCCGACCCGAACCCGCCCCATTTAAAGACCCGAAACCCGTCCCATTTATTTTTGGGCGGGTTTGGGTTTTGAATTGACTACCCATGCGGGTATGGGTATGGGTTTGGGATTGCCTTGTGGGTACCCGAACCCGAACCCGCCCCAAACCCTAATAAATATATATATATATATATATATATATATATATATATATATATATATATATATATATATATATATAAGATAGATGTTTATGTTGCATTTTAATCAAACTAGACCCAAATCCATTTCATATCTAATATGTATAGATCTACATGTATAAATATCCAACTCAATTTTCTCCTCTCCATCCATTTATTCATATTCAACTAACGTTTTATATCTTTAATAAATAAAAACTATCAACACAAAAGAGTTAAACACTTAATATATATAAACATTTAATATTCTCTATATATTGCACGTTTTTACTAATCGCCATATTACACGATCTAACTCTATTTCGTCTACATGTGAAAATCTTGTATACATTTATAAACAACTTAAGACTTACCATGTCGAAGATATGGGTACCCATTGGATACACGGGTATCCGACGGGTATACGGGTACCCGGTACAAATTACCCGTTTAATAAATGGGCGGGTATGGGTAGTGATATTATAAATGGGTATGGGTTTGGGAATAGTAATACCCGCCCCAAACCCGACCCGCTGACATTCCTAATGGTGCTCTCGCACTCACGCTCTCTCTGACGTGGATAATTCGACAAAACGAGAAACGAATAGGAATAAAAGCAACCAGAGGCGAGTATATGAAAGTGGAGTGAAACTCTCCTGACTTGATTGCATTTGTCGATTACAAGCCACTCAATTTATAGGACTCTTGGACGGATAAAAATAGAAACAATATTAGTTACAATGCTCGACACTCATGCAATGCCAACCACGTGGTATGCACCCATTCAATAACCAAAAATAGGATGCATGAGAAATGGAAATGACGACTTGGTTGCATGCCATGCAGACTCATGCACGTATGCAGCCCACTTCATGATTAGAACCATCATAACTCCCCCTTAATCTTGATGTGGCCCAAGATCACGAACACCTAGCAAATGTCGCATTGTTGCTAGCTTCGCCGCTGACAGAGGCTTCGTCAATGCATCAGCTCGTTGTTCCTCCATGCATACGAACTCCACTTCAATCTATCCTGCTTCAACACATTCACGAATAAAATGGAATTTGGTGTCAATGTGTTTACTGCGTCCATGAAAAACAGGATTCTTCATCAAGGCAATGGCTGACTTGTTATCAACGAACAATTTCACTGGTCTTGGTTCTTTCTTTATAAGCTCGCTCAACAGATTTCGGAGCCACACTGCTTGGCAAGCCGCTGTCGTTGCAGCCATAAACTCAGCTTCACATGATGATAGTGCCACAGTCTTTTGCTTCTGCGAGTTCCATGAGACCAGGTTGTTGTTTAAGTAGAATGCCATCCCTCCTGTGCTCTTCCTATCATCCAAATCACCTGCCAGATCACTGTCTGTGAACCCAGTGATTGTCTCCTCGCTTCCTCCTTTAGTGTATACGAGTCCGTAATGAAGCGTACCCTTCAAATACTGTAGGATTTGCTTCATCGCCTTGTAATGCATGATAGTAGGTCTCTCCATAAACCTACTACACATACCAACAGCAAAGGAGAGATCCGGACGAGTGTGGAGTAGATACCTGAGACACCCAATGACACAACGATATTCTGTTGCATCCACTTGTTGTCCATCGGGATCCTTTTGCAATTTTGTCCTTTGCTCCATAGGACATTTGGTGGAGTTGCATTCGGTCATTCCGAATTGTGCTAGCACCTTCTTTGCATAAGAGGCTTGCTTAATTTCGGTGCGGCCATCTTCTTGTACTACCTCGATCCCAAGGTAGTAAGTGAGCAATCCAAGATCACTCATCTTAAACTCGGACATCATCTGATGCTTGAATCCCACGATCTCCTCTGGATCCTCCTCTGTCACAATGAGGTCATCTACATAGACCCCAACGATCACTCTTGACTGACATGTTCCCCTTGTATAGACTGCTTGTTCTTGAGCACATTTCACGAATCCGAGTTTCTTGAGACTTCTATCAAGCCGTATATTCCAAGCTCGGGGCGCCTGCCGAAGACCATAGAGTGCCTTGCTCAATTTAAGAACCATGTGTTCTTTGTTCTTCATCGTGAATCCTTCCGGTTGGGCTACATATACTTCCTCTTCGAGCTCGCCATTTAGGAATGCTGATTTGACATCGAGATGGTGGACTTTCCAACCACGAGTAGCAGCAATGGCGAGAATAACGCGTATAGTATCTAACCTGGCTACTGGAGCGAACACCTCCTCGAAGTCGATGCCTTGCTGCTGAACCTATCCTTTCGCAACCAATCTTGCTTTGTGATTGATTACATCACCGGTGGAATTCGTCTTCAGCTTGTACACCCATTTGAGACCAATTGGCTTGCAGCCAGCCGGAAGCTCCGTGAGAGTCCAAGTTTTATTTTTCTTGATGGACTCGATCTCTTTGCACATGGCGTCTACCCATACTTGGTGCTCAGAAGCTTCACGGTAGCAGGATGGTTCCTCCATCGCCATGAGCATGGCTTCCTCCTCCATGTCTTCTTCAAGATCCACCCTTTGAGAGTTGCGCATGATATCCTCGATGTGCCTGTAGCGGATAGTGTCCTCGTCGGTGCTGCTGCTATTACTTCCTGATAGCGGGGTAGACATGGCCGCTGAGGATGTAACAGTATCACCTGCTGGTGATCTAGCATCAGGCGTAGCCTTCGAACCAGTGGAGGGTGTCGAAGGGTTTGCTGCAAGACCTCCCACGGTGGAATATGACCTTGTCGGTGTCATGTGGCCTGCCGGCGGTGTCGATTCATGGGTCGAGGAAGATGGTGATGAAGGCATTGGCTCGCCTATCGGGACATCTGTGAGTGGTATATAACCACCCTCGTTCATCTTCGTGTTGTACTCCTCCTCGACGATGAAATCTGATGCATTTCCATCGCTCGTACCTGCATTCCATTTCCATTCCATATTTTCTTCGAATTTTACATCACGACTCACATGAACTTTGTCGCGATGTGGATCAAACAGGCGATGAGCTTTGCAACCTTCCTCAACTCCAAGATATACCATCGGATGGCTTCGATCGTCAAGTTTCTTCAGATTTGATGTTGTTACCTTTTGCATGCGCTATACAACCAAACACTCGAAGGTGCGCTAGATGTGGCTTTCTTCCATTCCAAGCCTCAAATGGAGTACGATTTTCGAGCGCCTTTGTCGGCAAGCGGTTCAAGAGATACACCGCATGCCGAACTGCCTCCCCCCAAAGTCTTCCCGGCACGTTCATGCTTTTGAGAAGGGACCTCGCCATTGCCATCACGGTCCTGTTCCTCCGTTCCACCACACCATTTTGCTGTGGTGTATATTGCGCGGAGAGGTGTCGCACAATCCCTGCTTCTTCGCATACTTTGGAGAACTCCGTGGAGATGAACTCACCACCACGATCGGTCCTGAGCGTCTTTATGCGACACCCGCTCGTGTTCTCAACCTGTGCTTTGAACTTCGCAAAGGTGGAGCATGCCTGGTCCTTCGACTTGATGATGTAAACCCACATCCATCGGGAAAAATCATCAACAATTAATATAAAATAATTGTTACCGGCGGGAGTTGATGGAGTGATTGGTCCACAGAGATCCATATGCAGCAGCTCGAGCGCCTTTTTGGCTCTATAATTTGTAGCCGTCGGGAATGGTTGTCTTGCCTGCTTTGCCACCAAACACCCTTTGCACAATTGATTTGGGTGTTTTATAGGCGGCACTCCTATCCCCATCTCCTTTTCGACGAGCATCTTCATTGAGTGGAAGTTGACATGCCCAAGTCTTGCATGCCACAACCATGCTGGATCTTCGAGATTCGTGAGGAGGCACACCGCCTCCGCCAGGTGCAACTCAATTCGGTAAAGACGGTTTGGAGTGCGTCTTACCTTCATGAGTAGTTGCGCAGAAGTCTTGTCAAAAACTTGTAGGGATTCCTCGTCCATGATCACCTTGTGACCAATCTCGGTGAGCTGTCCGAGACTCACTATATTGCTACGGAGTCTCGGGATATAGTATACTTCATGTAGGAGCCACTGATCTCCGTTCTTGCAATTGAACAAGATTGACCCCTTGCCCATTATCTGCACTTTTGATCCGTCACCGAATTTGACATCACCGGTGACATTCTCGTCTAGCTCATGGAACTTAGACTTGTCGCCGGTCATGTGGTTGCTTGCCCCGTTGTCCAGGTACCAGACGTGACAGGGGGAACCCACCTCCTTCGTGCTACGCAGCTCCAGCCTCGTCTTTTCTTCGTTCAGCAGGATGACCTCCTCCTGCTCCTTGCTTGATGTCGCGAGCAGTAGGGTTGCCTCGTAGTCATCGACGGAAGCAAAGTGAGCCTCTGCCTCTTTCTTCGGAGTCCTGCATTCAGATGCATAGTGGCCCATCTTGTTGCAGTTGAAGCATCGGATGTGGCTTTTGTCACGGCCACCGCCGTTGGAGCCACCTGCTCCCTCCTTTCGCGACGGCCCATTACGACCTCCCCTGCCGCGTCCTCTTCCTCGTCCTCCCCAGCCACGGTTATTTCTATCTGAGGGAGTTTGAGATTTACCTTTGTTGCTCGACGTTGAATCGCCACCAATCTTCTTTTGCCGCGTCTCCCACTCGGCTTGAGTGAGTAAGAGCTGATTTTCGCCATTGCCATTGTTCCTAGGCTTCCGCATGCACGTTCGTTCTTCATAAGTCTTCAAGCGTCCCACAGCCTCCTCGAATGGCATGGTGTTGAGATCGTAAAATTGTTCGATCCCGGCAATCACGCTAAGGAAGCGATCGTGCACGGTGTCGAATAACTTCTTGACCAATGCGGCATCGTCGAGAGTCGCCCCAAGGTTCGCATACCGAACAGACATGCTGTTCAGTTTGCCAGCGTACTGGTCTAGGGTCTCCGTTTCTTGCATCCGCATGGTGTCGAATTCACTTTTCAACGTCTGTAATCGTGCATTCTTGACGCGATCTGCGCCAATGAACCTGGTTTTGAGGCAGTCCCATACCTCTTTTGTCGTTTTCTTGTTCGCCACTTGCATTAGGAGATCCTCCGGGAGAGCTTGGAGAAGATGCGACCTCGCCTTCTTGTCCTTCTTCGTATCGACGGCCACGCCAGCTGCCGAGTCGATAGCCTCCCAAACTCCTTGATCTTCCATCATGGCCTGCACCCTGATCACCCAACTGGTGTAGTTTGTTGCCGATAACTGCGGGTAGCGGAACAACCCTCTGCCGTTTTCCCGCGCCGCCTCATCCTGAGACACGATCGACATGGCTCTGATACCAGATGTTGGAAACTAATGGTGCTCTCGCACTCACGCTCTCTCTGACGTGGATAATTCGACAAAACGAGAAACGAATAGGAATAAAAGCAACCAGAGGCGAGTATATGAAAGTGGAGTGAAACTCTCCTGACTTGATTGCATTTGTCGATTACAAGCCACTCAATTTATAGGACTCTTGGACGGATAAAAATAGAAACAATATTAGTTACAATGCTAGACACTCATGCAATGCCAACCACGTAGTATGCACCCATTCAATAACCAAAAATAGGATGCATGAGAAATGGAAATGACGACTTGGTTGCATGCCATGGAGACTCATGCACGTATGCAGCCCACTTCATGATTAGAACCATCATCCATGCCTGTGAACACGCTGACCCACTTGAAAGAAGGGAAGAAATCTCCGAAACATAATCCGGAGACCAAATACGTCGTCTCCATGATGAGCTTCTGGTAGCCTGAGGACCTCTTCCCGAACACCTCTCTACACAACACGTTGCATATGAAGCTAAAACACATCTCGCTGACGTTCACGAGACTGGAAGTGGAGAGATGTGATATCTGAGTCATGAGGAGGTCGACCTCCTCTCGTCGGATGTAGCGGAAGGAGCTGACCTTCTTCTGGCTGAAAAACTCGACCATGCTGATCTTGCGGAGTTGCTTCCAGTGGTCGCTGTAAGGGGCGAAGGCGAAGTCGAGGTTGCCGTAGGTGAACTTGGTTCCGGCGACGAGTGGGGAGCGGTCAGAGAAGGTGAGGTCGTGGGTCTTCATGACGTAGGTGGCTGCCTCCGGGGTGGAGACGATGAGAACGGGAACTTGGCCGAAGCGGAGATACATGAGGTGGCCATGCAGGGCGGCGAGACGCGCGAGTGAGCGGTGCGGGAGGCTTCCGAGGATGTGGAGGTGGCCGAGGATGGGAAGCGCTGGCGGTGACGGGGGGAGGTTGAGGTTGGGTCGTCGGCTGCGTTTGAGGTGCAGGAAGAAGCAGAAGATGGGTATGAGGAGAAGGAAGAGATAGGCGGCCATCTTCGTATTGGGAGTTGGGCTTTGTGAGCATCGTATTTATGTAGTGAGGGGATGATGTGTGTGTGGCATAGATTATCGTCACAACTCACACGTATGGGCTTTTGGTGGAGAGGAAGCCGTGCATGCCCTTCTTCCAGATGCATTGTCTTGTCAGGTCGTCTGATTATCGAGTAACCATTAACCGATCGATGCCTACTCTCTTTCCGTTCTCACCATTCACAGATCAATGCCTACTCTCATTCCGTGCTCACCCTTTACATATCAATGCCTACTCTCTTTCCGTGCTCACCATTCACAGATCAATGCCTACTCTCTTTCCGTGCTCACCATTCACATATCAATGCCTACTCTCTTTGCCTGCTCACCATTCACAGATCAATGCATAATCTCTTAGCAGATACTCTGCTGTCCAGCAGAGTATGCTGAACTCACCGGATTGGAATGGATTTTTATTGTAGGACCCACAAAAAAGTGAGAATTTTTGCTAACCGCTCAGGTGATCCACAAAACTGTAGCTGGCTGTGCAGGACAGAGGATCCTCTCTATACTCTCTTTCCGTGCTCACCATTCACATATCAATGCATACTCTCTTTCCGTGCTTCGAGAAACCTTTCACCACGAATGGTTTGTTTTTTCTCGTCTGCTAATGCCTCCTCTCTCTCTCTTTCTCTCTTATTATTATTAATACTATAATTGTGTATTTATAACGTTTGTATTTATTTTATATATTTGTTATTCTTTAAATTGGTATATGAATTGGTGAGGAAAAGCTCATTTTCAGTGAACGGTTTGCCAAAACCAAAAGTGAGATTGCTTTGTCTTCTATCACGTTGATAGGCAACGGTTCACGAATCGGCAAATCATTCACCGATGTCGGAAATTTTTGAAATAAAATGACTTGGCATTACATTTGGAGGAGGGACATGCCCCGTGTAGGAAATTACTCTGTGGTGGATGTTTGAAACGAAGGAGGTTTCTCTCTTTGATCTTCTCTTTTCGCAGCCATTATCCTCCCTCCATTCTCTGCGTCGTCTCACTCCCGCATCTCATTATCCACGACGTCACCCCTGTCAACCCCATCCTCGACCCTCATGCTGCCCATCTCTGTGCAAGAGCACAGTTGCGATGCCTTCATCAGCCCAGCCCACTGCAGAATTGGTTTGATGGCCAAGGATCTCTGCTTCATTCTCTGTGTTGATAGACACAAAAATCATCAAATTGAGGGGGATGATAAGTAAAAAAAACTAAAACCATGCAAAGGATGTGCAAGCTCATGTTAAATTTCTTTTTGGGCCATCGTTCTATCAGTTGGCAGACATTTACTTGAATCCCATGGACTAACGCGTATTTGAATCTCATGGGCATAATGATGGACTAGTGCATATGCCAAACTAAGCGATCAATCAACATGTACTAGCCTTCTGTTCTGGCTTCCTATACCATTTAAAAATCTCAATTTTAGGTGTCAGGTCAATCTCCTGACTCATGATGAACTTGCAGAGATTTAAGTGCCAAGAAAGAGGACAGATCCTCTCATGTAAAAGCAGGTTACAACACCTGCTGGAACGCAAGGAATCCGTCCGCACACATCCCGTGGTCATCCATTCATCATCGAATAGATCCCCTGCGTTAAATAGGTACTGTAAAAACAGAGGATTCAAGTTGGCCAAGAAAGGCCACTTGAGTGCTCTTTTTATAGGCTTAAGACGGTTAAGCAACCGTTCAAGTCCATTAAATGGGTTAAGATGTAGTTAGGAAATGGCTAGCATGAAAATACCATTGTAAGAATATACATTATAAGGGACGACAACATGAGATTGTCGAAAATGTCATCTCAATTTCTTTCAAATGGGACATTCATTTGTTTACCGTCACTACTAATGAGCATAAGGGACATTGGTTGAACCTCGTCCCTTCCTTGAAAAAAAAAAGGATCATCTGCTGTAACGAGAGTTACAGTAGAGGTATTGTAATCCTCTTTAGTTTTTTTACGATTTTGCTTCCAAAATCCAACCTTATAGATTGAATTTTAGATTGTTGTTCTACATATGTTCCAAATTTTATTAATCCGAGGTTATTTGTTATTTTATCTGAATGACCAAATATTCAGTCAAGATCTGAGAAACTTAAATTACATTTAAAAATAACTCAAATATTAAAATATTAAGATAAAATAACAAATAAGCTCGGATTTGAGCGAAATTTGAAGGATATATAGAGTATTATTCTAACGTTCAATCTATAAGGTTGGATTTTAGAATCAAAATAAAAAAAAACTATGATTACAACACCTCAGTTGTAACTCTCGTTACAGCAGAGGATCATCTTCCCCCTTCTTAATGTGTATTTGAGGACACTCACAAGGATGACCTTCTCCTATGAACCAGAAGGGGAAGGTGGCGACCACCCCCACCTTAGAATCAATAGGGATGATCATTTACGATGATCCACTATGGCATGCTTGAGTGGGAAAGGGGCTTATAGGAGACAACCTCATCACTCCTCTATGACCTTCTATAAACGTCTCTTATTGGGGTGGGGTGGGGGGGTTAATCTCTATGCTAATCCTCTTTGGCCCAAGAATGCCCGCTTAATGAGGAAAGGAATCATGTGGGATGATCTTGACCGTCACTAATGCCTTCCATCGACACCCATGTTCGTAGAGCTAGGCCAGAGGAGATGATCGTGTCGTCCATCCCTTATAGCCAATGCTTGAACACTAGTAAAGTTGAAGGGATAAATGGGCTCATATGGAATGGTCAAGGTTGTCTCCTATGCTCTCCTGTGAACGTCCCCTTCGTTTAGAGGGAGACTAGAGGGGACGGTCGTAATGCACATATTTTTTGATCCACGCTTGGAAGGCTTAAGGGGGGAAAGGGGCTTAGAGGATGTGATCTTGATCGTTCCATGTGGCCTTTTGTGAATGACCCCTTCATTGAAAGGAAGGTTACAGGGGATGATTCCTTTAACCGTCCCCTATGGTCCATGCATGTCACTGGCAAGCTTGAGGGTGAAGTGGATGGCCCTGACTATCGCCTTTGTGTTAACACCAGTGCTAGCTCAACCTACTTTCTAGATAAGAGGGGACAATCGGAGTGAAATTGTCCATGTTTGTCACAATAGAGACAATCGTCCAACAATGCCTCTCGTCTATTCGCCTTAATTATAGAACTCCAAGTCATTTTCACTCTCTCGCAGTCAGTCTTCTCTCCCTTGCCTTCAACATTCTACCTCACCATATATATTCATATGTCAATTTTGCTACAACTTGCCTCTTGAAGGTCATTTACAAGCTTCACGACCCATTGCTTGACATTTCCCATCTAATGCTCCCTCGCCCTCTTTGCTCGCTCGTTGAGTTTTCTCCTCGCCTACTTCTCGACAATCGATGACGGTCATCGCTCGATGTTCCCCACCGCTCACTCTCTCATGTCTCTCTCCCACACCCTCCGATCTTTCTTGTGATCTTTATCTGTTTGAGATGAATTTTCGGAGACTGAATGTAACATCCTAGGCGTAGGTCCCCAATCCGTTATCGAGGAAAACTGGCCCTAACAACTTGTTGGGTTCGGTCCCAAATGGATCTGTTGACAACAACCCAAAATGCTTAAGCCCAAGTTATCAAGTAGTAATCCCCACCACTTATAACCCGCTCTCACACTTATAACACATTCTCAACTGTTGTAACACCCATACCCCCAAACATAGTTCCACATCTAAAACTCACAACTGTTGTAACACCCATACCCACAAACATAGTCTCACATCTAGAACTCACAAAGAGTGGGAGTGGCTTATAAGTGGTGGGGATTACTATTTGATAAATTGGGTTTAAGCATTTTTGGTGCTTGTCAACGGATCCATTTGGGCCCGAACCCAACAAGTTGTCAGGACCAGTTTTCCTCGATAATAGATTGCGAACCTAAGTCCGGGACGTTACAAATGGTATCAGAGCCCATTTTTCATCTGATAGTGGAACTCGAGAGGTGGAGCCACCCCTGCAAAGAGATAGGAGGAAATGACTACCCGGAGCGTGCAACCACCACTGTCATTGGGAATACGTGATGGGCCATGTCGCAATGAGGAAATTGCGAATATAAGTGGGGAGGTTGTAGCACCCATACCCCAAACATAGTCCCACATCTAAAACTCACAAAGTGTGAGAGTGTGTTATAAGTGATGGGGATTACTACTTGATAACTTGAGCTTAAGCATTTTGGGTGGTTGTCAATGAACTCATTTGGGCCTGAACCCAATAAGTTGTCAGAAACAGTTTTCCTCGATAACGGACTGGGGACCTAAGCCCGGGACGTTACACTGAATATGGAATAAGAGTTCAGATATAGTTCTAAACTTTGACGTATCTTTCATTCCTTCGTGAGAATAACACCCTCGAAAGAAGAATACACCCAACTTGTTTGATTGACATGCTTTGAGAATAACGACTTTTAATTCTCTCACAGGGGGTACGAGAGAGTATCATCTCAGTATACATTCTTACTGAGCTAAGTAGTGTGACATTTCATTTTTTTTAAAAAAATCAGAGCTAAGTAGTAGTAATAGCTTAGTTAAAACAAATTCATCCCCTGCTCTGTAACGCATGGATCTGTTGGATGGGGATCCGACTGCCTTTATAGGGGGGACGACCATCCCTGGCCTCCTATGAGGGTTGTCCAGTCCCTATCCAAGTATCTCGTACGTTACAGTAGGGGCTGGTACAAAAGGGGTTGTTACAATAGACTACAAAAATACTAAAAGAAAAAATATACCAGTATACTAAATTTAATAACGTATATAATAAATGATTAAATAATATCGAGATATATATTTTTCTTCCTATATATAAAAAGAGATGTTTACCCGATAGACCCTATAATCTTTGCCAATTACCTTCACGACCTTTGGAACAACCTAATTCCCTCCTCGACCATATAAACTTGCTAACCCTTACGCTACAGACCATGTGGTTAACCCCCATCCATTTACCCGTTAAAACCAACCGGATTCCGTTATGTTCTTTTACATTATACCTATTTTGTTTATCAAATTTACATTCAATGGCATTCCACCTCACCCACCTCCTCATCTCTCTTGACCAAAGCCCTCCGCCCCGCCCTCTGCCCCGCCCTCTGCCCCGCCCTCTGCCTAAAGCCCTCCGCCCCGAGCCCCAAGCGTCCCGAGCCCTCCGCCTCCGAGCATCCCGAGCCCTCTGCCCTGCCCTTTGACCCAAGCCCTCTACCTTCGCCCCACCCCGAACCCTGGCCCCTGCCCCGTTCTCTCTGCCGACGCACACCGCCACGCGAACACCTCTGCTACTTCGTCGAGCAATCTCCTCGCCTAGAGGAACTCACGTCGCTTGTGTGATGCCTCAGCCGCAGACCCCTCTGTCGATCGACTAACCGTTGCCATCCGAGGCAGACCTCCACCCAAAGCCCTTCGCCTCGCCCTCACCGCCCATCACGAGCTCCGTTGACCACCGGATATACGCATTCCTCGAAGGAGCTCCGTCGCAGCCAACATCATTGTTGTCGCCGTATCAACCCCTTCTCCTAGAGTAGCACCTCTGTCAAGAGATTGGATCTCTAGTGACCATTGATCGCCATCACCACTCCATCACCTCCTCCGCTCGACCCCAATGCGGCTTAGTGTCTCTGCTTGGAGCGGATCTTCACCTACACGCCGCCACCTAGCCAGGCTCTCCACCGCTCCAAGGATCCATCACCATCATCCCAAAATCTGCCCAAGGATCCAAGGGGATAGAAGAAGGAGTGAGGGAGAGAGGAAGAAATCCAATCGTTAGATTTCATGTGGTTTGATTAACTCAGTTTTAACTCAAGCAAGTTAGCCCAAGATGTGTCAATTTAACGGCAGGGTTCCTGGGGTAAGAAGGAGCAAGTTTACAGGGTCGAGGGAGGAATTAGGTTGTTTCGAAGGTCGTAGAGATAATTGGCAAAGATTATAGTGTCTGTCGGGTAAAAGTCCTATTTAAAAATGACTACAAATGCAATATGTTGCAACTAATCTTATAAAAATACACACATAAGTTGATGTATGTATATACAATATACATACGGATTTAGCAATGCGGATATCCGAATTAGTATCCGTCTAACCATATCTACATTTGTATTCTAAAAAAAAGTGAAAATAATATTTGTATCCTCATCTGCATCAGCAAAAAAAATAAAACTCATACCCCTATCCATATCCGCAAAAACTAAAAATACATACCCATATTCGTATCTGCAAAAATAAAAAAATCCATATCCATATCCACCTAAAAACAAATACAACAACGGATACGGATTGCATCCCTGCTGTTAATGGAACAGATTGAATAAATTGGCATATCCTTTTCTATCCCTACTACCACTGATTCTACACTTGTAGATACAACACTCATTTCTAACTACACCTAATAAGTCTCTTCCTGGAAGTCCTGCTATATAAGAAGGCAAGATAATTCTTGATATCGAATAATTCTTGAGAAGTTTTCGAAAGATAGGAATGATGCAAAACTACGATCTCAATCGTTAAGATTGAAATACGAGAAAATTAATGCATGACCTGATAATCATGCATTAATACGTCTTCATTAGATTAATATCCACAATGAAATGTATCTAGATACAAAGTCACAGAGAGGGTGGGGCTTAGAAAATATTGTCGCCCAGATGAAAGAAGAGATACAAGAGATACTCCAACAGATGACATAATTTTATGGATTTATGCAAGAGCAACTTGGTGGCGATACAAACTTACAAGGTCATAACAACATTATCAAGGAGGTATATATATTTTTGGTCCAATAGACCATAAGGGATGGTCGCTTGGCGATCTCTTCCAGTCCACCAGACCATCTTTGCTAACTTTTTGTTTTTCCTTTTAGTAAGATAGATGGGATGGTCGAAGCCATCCCCTATGAGAAGACAGAGTGGGATGGTTGTGACTGTTCTATTTGCTTCGTAGAGGGGACGACTTCGACCTTCCCACCTTATGTCGTAGGAGATAGTTTCGATTGTCCCAAACTGATCATCAGTGTGGATAGTTGAAAGGAAGACATAGAAAAAAATCCTCTAGAAAACATGGGGGGACGGTTGTAACCGTCCCCTCTAGTTTATAAGAAGGGACATCGTACTCATCGTTCCTTCGAGCAAACAAGACATACTCAGAAGGATGTTTGCCCATCCCATTTGGTCCACTGGACAGTCTTCACTAACTTTTTGTCATTACTTTAAGTAAGATAAATGGGACGATCGAAGCCATCCCCTCTAACAAAATAGAGTGGGATGGCTGTGATTGTTCTATTTGTTTCGTAGAGGGGATGACTTCAGCCATCCCACCTTATACCATAAAGGATAATTGCAATCATCCCCGAATGATCATCAGAATGTATAGTTAAAAGGAAGACATGGGAAACACAGTCCCTCTGGAAATCTGAGGGGACGGTCGTAACTGTCCCTCTATTTTAAAATAAGGGACATCCGTACCCATCATACTCTTCGAGCAAACAAGACATACTCAAAAAGGATGGCCAAATAAACGTCCCTTATGATAAAATGGTACGATGGCTTCTTTTTTAAGAAATGTAGTTGTCCGTCACAAGTATTGTTCCTTCATGTAGTGTATCTATATTTCAAACAAATTAGTCGATCAAGAAAATAATTATTCGCATGATTTTGAGATTATTCAACTTGCATATAAGTTAGTTGACTCGAGCAGCCTACAAGTTGAGACTTGAGGTTCTAATATTTAATCACCAAGCAAATGACATGTCAAATAGAAAATGAGAGTATCGTTTGTTAGCTAAACAAAATATTGTGACCAATAAGCAATTATTTTAGATAATAATTATCATAGATGATACAAATTGATTCACAAAGCCATAATAGATAATGACTTTAATGTTGAAGCCCTCTATGTGAAAATCATAATCCTAGTCCCCTAACTTAAGATTTTCGATCGACATTCCCAGTCTAATCCACCATACGAGTTATTTTTCTACAGAGAACTCGACCACTTACAACAACACATTTGTCAACACTAAATATTTCCATATTCAAGCTTTAAATATTCAACACTAAAGCTTTTCGAACTTCGAAACACACATCAAGGTTTCCAATACAAAGGTAATATTGATATATTGATTACAACAATGTATAAAGAATCAACTAATTATGCAAAGAGAATAATCTAACAGATGCATGATATATTTGATTAAAGAATTGAAAATCTAACATGTAGAAGAATGACTCTTAAGAATGAATCATAGATCAGAGAGGGAGAGAGACGACCTCACATCAATCTTTGAGATAAATATGCTTGGAAAAGTAATATTTCTATTGTATATTCCGTGCGTCTTACTCTAGCCAATAGCCATGTGCATTTGTAGGTGAACTATCAAGTTATGCAACTCTTTAAAAAATATGATAATTATAAAATTAAATAGAAAATCTCTTATTTAAGAAAATAGAATAATTAAAAAGCAAATGAGGATTCTTGAGAATATATTTATCAAGTAAATCAATATATAAAAAATTCAGTATAAACATATTTGATTTTTATTGATCAATCAACTGAGGTAGATTGATGGACGAAAGCATCAAGGCGGTCCATCAATCAAGTAAGGTTGATCAATTGGAATAATAAAGTTATCGATCAATTAAAATGTCAAAGATTAGTCAGTGAAGTGAGTGTTAGTCAAGTAAGTGTTAGAGAATTGTATCTAACATTTGAAAATTGATTTGTTGAATTTTATGATCGATTAATTGGTTACATGACAGTACAAGGTTTAAGTGATTAATAAAGTAAAAGATGTTGATCGGTTAGATGAAAAATAATAGCTCAAGGTGATAGAGCATATCAACTTGGTGGATCATTGCAGTGGCTTCAAGTGATTGATCAGACAAGAAGGATGATCGATCAATGTGGATTTGATCTAAAATAAGATAATACAAATAAGGTCTTAACATGTCTATGCACCCTATATGCATTAAAATGCATTTATATATTCTTAGTATTCTTTTCTAAGTTGTCTACAATTTTCAGTTTGTCCTCTAGTGTTAACTTTGCCATCCTTGTTGAATCATGTACTTGAAAATTTGAATGAATATTATTTCGTTTTTCATTTTGAATTAATCTGCTTCTCTGTACTACACAGGGAAGTAGTCCAAAATTCTACAATATTAATTATACTTACAATTTTGTTATCATCAAAAAAACAAGATAGTGAGCATGCAAAACTAATACCAACATTTTCTCCCTTTTTTATAATAACAATCAAAATCATGGAGACTCATATATCTACATATTCTTCTCCTTTTAACATATTAAAAAACACATTTAAAAAGATTTTTCTTGATAATAATTACTCTCCACCTTTTGAAAGGACAAAAATACTTCAACTTAATAAAATTTTCCTTATTAATAATGTTAATTTTGAATCAAATACTCTTGTCAAAGTAATTTAGAATGCATAAAAAAGAACTAATAACAATGGTAGAGAAGTAGCCACTAGAAATTGGTGGCATCCATCTCATGAAGTTTTGTAAATCTTTATAGGATCCCCTCTATCTACAGGAATGCGGTACCTCCCATCTTGAGTTATTATTCCTCATTGTCTTCTTCTATATAGTTATTGTTTTTTCTTAAAAAAAAGATATGGGTCTCAAAAGTTGAGGTGAGAATTTTAAAATTAAGTTTATTAGATCTAATAAAAAGTGGTTAAAAATTCATGTAAGTAAATTATAAACAACTCGAGAAGTGCTACAAGAAATGAGTACAAGAAAAATCCAAATCATGTCATGATTTGGATTTTTCTTGTACTCATTTCTTGTAGCACTTCTCGAGTTGTTTATAATTTACTTACATGAATTTTTAACCACTTTTTATTAGATCTAATACACTTAATTTTAAAATTCTCACCTCAACTTTTGAGACCCCGTATCTTTTTAAAAAAAATAACTAGATGCGTGGTGGTGTATAATTTGATTATACCCATATCCAAACTTGGTGGAGTTTTGTCTTAAAGCACCTAATAATTAGCCTAAGTTTTCTTTATCATTTGTCAACTTAACACAATCATCTATTAAACTTTGTGATATTTTTCTAAACTTTAAGGTCAGTTTCTAGCATATTTAATTGACTTTTTTTAAATTTGATTTATTTATGATGAAAATTTGTTTCTACTTTATCTTTTGTACATAATACACATTATGGGGTCAATGATACAGTGAGATAAGTTCCTTTACTCAACTGCGAGATAAATGCAACGATCTTTAACATTCAGGATGCATAGAGATGCTCATGATCCAAATTTGCCAACCATGACAATACTCTATGTCCTCTTGTCTAACTCAAGGATTTGGATTAAAAGGAAAGAAAACAAACTATATATGCACCATTACAGCGTCATAACGTCCCGTCAGAGGGATGGATCCATGTATCACTGAAAATGGCACAGACTGATATCTCAGATAAACCAGTGAGAAAAGAAAGCATTATTTCACAGCTATTCAAATGAATGTACATCACGATTTGACAAAAATCTACTAGTGAAGCAAAGTCTACATAAAGATGGAACAGAACCATTCTTACGACCACGGAGCATCGAGTCGTGAAATTCCTCTTCACGACTCGATATGCAAGAAAGCAGATCAACTTTGAGGAAAGGTTAAAATTATATTATGCAAGTTTTCACCAAATTAATTATATTAAATAAATAGTAAATCTCGAAAATTCAATTAAATATCCACAAGATAGAGAATAAGTGGTTCTACACAATGTGATTTTTAGAATAATAAAATGATGTTAGATGATAGTTTAAATTACAGAATAAAGATGGGGGTCTAAATGCAATTATATGAAATGAGATAAATCATAAAATGCAAATGGAATGTAATTACCCAGACTACTAAGGAGCCAAATGAAATTTTGCCAAGGACACCACATGCAGCACGTGCGCTCAGCTTGCAGGGGTGTGCATGTGATTTTCCAGAAGATCAGAGGGCTTCAACACAATTGTCCCAGAGGGAGTGTGGGCCTCAAACTATCATGGCGTCAACGGGGGTGAAGGGGCTCTTCATTGTAACCCCTAAGCGGCGGACCGGTCGAAGGCGGGCGATGGCATAGGCGGAAGGGGCTGAGGGCGGGATGCTCTGGTTGGAGGAGCTCGTTGGTGAGGTGGATTGACGAAGGGTCGCGGCTCAGCCGAAGACCTGCGAAGGAGTCAGGTGGCACTGGCGGTACAACTTGGAAGTGGAGGTGCGGTGCAGGAGGTGGCTGTGCGGCGAGACGCGAACCCAAGTTGGCACGCACGTCAGGCCATGGAGCACGAGCCAAGGCAGTGGAGAGACCCAGATGGTCCGACATGTGTCGAGGTGGTAGAGCTACGTGGGGGACAAGGCTGTTGCGCGGGTGGCGATGGAGTGTAGCCCTCGTGTTGTCGAGGCGAGAAGGATGCACGGCTGCAGGATGGTGGAGCACGACGCACGTGAGTGTGGACAAGATTCGCTAGCGAAGGGCTAGCGCTACTGGAGTGGCTCGCGCATGGCGAAGGTGAACGTTGGTGAGGGGGACTTCGAAGAACAGAGGAAATTCGGGGAAACGGAGTATTTGGGCAAAAATAGAGGAAAGAAAAGGGGGAAGGTGAAATGGGTATCGTTGGTGGAGGTGATTGGGAGAATAGGGAAAAAAGGAAAAACAGAGGAAGAATGGGAGAAGGTGAAATGGGTATCGCCTGGAATTGGAGGGTTGGAAGTCCTCTCCAGTGTTCTCACCTCAACTCCACGGTGGAGGAGGAGGCTTGATGATCGTGTCTGGAGGAAGTCTTCACCAGAGGCAAGGTCCCTGTCACCGACCCTACTCTCTCTCTCTCTCTCTCTCTCTCTCTCTCTCTCTCTCTCGTTTGCTGGATTTGGCAGATGTTAGGAGAGGGAGGAGGCGACAAGTTTAAATAGCGAGGGTGAGAAGGAGATAAGGGTAGGCGATGGATGGTAGGCTGGTGGAGAGATAAGGGTGAGCGTGAAACGAGTCATACGTGGCGGCTCCAGGAGTTGCCAAATGTCAACTCCAGAAAAATTAGAAAATAAATCAAGAAGATAAATAGGAAAGAAATAGAAGACGATCTCGGATCGAAAAGTTTTCTTCACAAAAGTTTCTCTCTCGATGAGATCTACAATGTTTATGAGGGACTAAGAGAAAAAGAGGTTGTATGTGCAAAATAATATTTTTTGGGTACTCTATGTACATAGAATACCTTGATTTTTGGATTTTGTAATTTTTTGTGATTTTTAATTAAGAGAAAAATTGAGAAAAATATGATAAAATAAAGATAATATTTAGACAATAGTCTTTTTTTTATATTTTTAATAAATAAGAAAATAGAAGAATAAAATAAAGTGCGAAAACATGGGAAATTTGTGCAGACCTATAAGGGACAGTCAAACTAGGTCAGTTTCTTTGATTTCAGTCTTAATTTGGATTTCGATTTTTAATGGATTTTTATATAACTTTCATCAAAGAATATAAATGAAAAAGAAATCAAATAAAAAGGGTTAATTATGAGAAATCAAATAAAAAGGGTTAGTTATAAGAAATCAAATAAAAAGGGTTAATTATGTACATAAAATAATAGGTCAAAAACCGCTAAAACACAAAATGCGCAAAAGAGGCACAAAACTCAACTTTCACATATAAGCTCTAATTTATATGAAATTGGTCTTTTTTTGAAGGTCTTTGAATATTTATTACCTTAAAAGTGAGTAGACTTAAATTTGGACAATATATGAGAAAGATATGTGCATTTTAGTCTGCATATTCTGAAATTGGAGTTTTGTCTCACTGGCCAATTATTTGAGTTAGTAATTTTTTATATTTTTGCTTCAATCTTGTTAGTAATATGTACACAATGGAGGGGTTTGAGGTCAACTGAAGTTAGCAGAAATTAGTTAAAAATGCATGAAATTGGGTAGAAATATGAAGATGATTATGAATGCAATTATGCATGCTAAAATGCGTATATTAATTCTAAGTGCATGAATGGTAAATATGCAAAATAAATGATGAAATGCAACTATTACTTGAGAACGAAGATCTATTTCCATATTTTAGTATGATGAATCACATATTCATTAGTGAGCACCATCAGTTATGTTCAGTCGGTAACACCATCTTCAGAGACTCCTGCTGAGAAGTAGGACGAGCCATCATCGCAACAGTAACCTCGGCTGAGTCAGCAGACACCGACAGTCCAGCATGTGTAGTATGTGCAGGCGCCCGAACAAGGCCCGCCGTAGCAACATATGGTAGTATACCAGCTGGACTTCCTTCCACCTTCCGATCCAGCATTCCCACCACCACCATTGATTCAGGAAGTCAATGGTGTATGGAGTAACAATGCACAACTAGTCCGTCCTATCGGACACCCACAAGGCCAACCACCAGTCAACAAGGCTTACCACCAATCGCAAGGTGGTCGTTATGGGCAGTCCTCCCAACCTCCACCTCAATATCACCAGCCTCCACATTACCAACATAAATGGAGACATAATCAACAGTATGCACAATCGCAGTACCTCCAGCTACAGTCGTACCACCAGTACGTGACTACACCATCTCAGCAGTACCCATCTCCACCATATCAACAGTATCAACTTCCTCCACCTCCTCAGCACCATTAGCAGTCGCAGGCTCAGCCCCCAAACAATCAGCAACAACGTGGTCTGCACGCTGAAACTTCCTATGAACCCTACCCTGCATTGCTTGGCCCATCTTGTAAAAGGCCTAGCAGATATAACAAGGAAGTTATACAACTTGACAACCACCAAAACTTCCATTCTAGTGCAGGTCGAAGAAAATCCCAGTAGCTTTAAACGTAAAAAGCAGGTAGAATGTCATGTCCAGTCTGTGCCTGTAGAGTCAGATGATTGTTATATTGCTTTATCTAATGTTGTCACTCTCAGGAGCAGTAGGACTTTACCTCCATCTGTCGCAAGACACAAGGAGAATAAAGCTTTGACAAGTGAATCATCATCTTCTACATCATCCGCACTAGCCACAGGAATGGATGAGGAAGAAGGAGGAGGAGGAGCCATGCCTGTTTTCATCCATCTCCACCGACATCAGCAAAAACACCAAAAAAATAGAAAATTCAAAAAGATAAAAAAGATGTTCACAATCGACATGAAGCCAGGCCAGTCATGGAGGAGCTACCAGCAACAACCGATCCTATGCTAGCCGACGGAGCAGAGGCTGTGATTTTTGCTTGTCCACCAACCCAACATCTTCGTCTCTAGTTTGTACTCCTTTTTGTGATCTGTATGTACAGAATATTGTGGACAAGAATTTTGTTGTAAATAAGAACAATGCTTTTGCTTTCATTAATGTGAATATTCCTTTTCCTGATGCAATAGAAAAGTCCAAACAAATTACAAAAAGAAAAAGTGCATTATCTGATCCCGGAGTTGTGGATATTATTAATAATCTGACTGTTGAGATTCCATTGATGAAGGTCTTGGAATACATGCTCGTTGTAAAGAAAGGTTTGAAGGAGGCATGTACAAACAAGCATCGGACAACACGCAACAACAGATGCCAACAAGTAGAGAAGCACGATCTTACCATGGCCACAGTCGTAGCCTTCGGTAACCTCGAACAAAAGAAGCAAGATAAAGGAGCACCTTTGATTAGTTGTGAGATTTTTTATCAAGTCTTCGAGAAGACATTGATTGACAACGGTTCTTCCATCAACCTCCTTCCCGATTCATTATTGCAGGAATTCAGGCTAGGTCCTCTCAAGCAATCATGAATTATCCTTCAGTTTGTTTATTGATCTATTAAGCGACCTCGAGGTCTTTTGGAAGACATTGTGGTTAAGGTATGGGACATGCAGTTTCCACTTGATTTTGTAGTCCTTGACATGGACTTCCCTCGCACAATTACTCCAGACTCTTATTATTCTAGGTCGGCCATTCTCGCATACGACAAAGGCCATGTTTGATTATGTGTATGGAAAGATCACTTTCAGCTCGAGCAACAACTGAGTTACAATAGACATGATCAGCGAGACTAGAGTCATAACTGATGAAAGCCATGCAGCACCGCCTGAAGCAGACTATGACTTCATTGCAAAAAGTAGAGACACACCACTCTCTTTGAATAATCCATGGATACAAGAAATCCTCTCTCTTGAGGAAGACCTAGACATCCAGTCGATGCGAGCTTTGATGACACTTGGGAGACAGAATCCAATTTGTCGATGCATATTTTTGATTTAGATGATTCACTCCAGCCCGAACACAATGAGTTCATTGCAGATCTGTTCAGCATGTCATCAGAATATCAACAAGACATTGAGGTCTGCACTACCTCCAGAGTCTAGGCAGATCATCCTCCAACCGGCACAGTTTCAGAAGTAGCCGAGAAGCATACCATATTGGAACCTGAATTAAAGCCACTTCCGGCAGGACTTAAGTATGATTTCCTTGCGAGCATAGATAACATCTATCCAGTCATCATCAGCAGCAGACTAATCCCGAAGCAAAAATCTCGACTCCTCGAGGTTATAGAGAAAAACTGCAAGGCACTTGGTTGGCATGTTTCAGATCTCTGCGAGATAAACCGTGCTCTATGCTCACACCACATCTATTTGGAAGAAGATGCCAAGCAGTCCCGAGAGTTTCAGAGAATACTGAACCCAAATATGAGGGACGTCGTCATGAAAGAAATCATGAAATAGTGTTACGCAGGATTCATTTATCCCATTTCTGACTCAAAATGGGTGAGTCCATTGCACGTAGTTCCAAAGAAATTACGGCTCTCTATGGTTACAAATGATAGAGGAGAGAAGATATCTACTCGGGTACTGACATCCTGGTGTGTATGTGTTGACTAGCATCACCTGAATGCAGCAACTAAGGGATCACTTCCCCTTACCGCTCATTAATCAAGTATTGGAAAGACTGGCTGGCAAGGAGTTTTTCTGCTTTTTGGATGCGTACTCTGGGTACAACCAAGTGGCAATCACCCTTGAAGATCAAGAGAAAATGACCTTCACTTGCCCATTCGGCACCTATGCTTTCAGTAGAATGCCCTTTGGACTGTGCAATGCACCGACATTCCAGAGATGCATGCTTTCAGTCTTCATCAAGATGGTAGGCAGTTTTCTCAAGGTGTTTATGGATGACTTCTCCATTTATGGTGACAGCTTTGATTCTTGTCTTGAGCACCTAAATAGAGTACTTCAGAAATGCCGTAAAGTCAATCTGGTGTTATCATGGGAAAAGAGCCACTTCATGGTCATAGAAGGGAGTGTGTTGGGTCACATCGTTTCCAAACGAGGTATGGAAGTTGACCCGGGAAAGGTGGATGTGATTTCCAATCTAGGGACACCTCAGACAGTTAAGAATGTGAGATCATTTCTGGGGCATGTGGGATTCTATAGACGAGTCACTCGTGATTTTACCCGCATTGTCCGACCTCTTACAAAATTTCTATGCAAGGAGACTGAGTTCAATGTTGATCAGCAAGTTCTCCTTTCTTTCAATCAGATGAAGGAGCTGATCACTTAAGCTCCACTCCTACAACCACCAGATTGGTCTCTTCCTTTAGAGATCGTGATGAATGCATCAAACTTTACAGTTGGGGTTGTTTTAGGGCAAAGGAAAGATAAGGCGCCCAATGCCATTTATTATGCCAACAAAACATTAGATGAAACCCAAAGAAACTACACTGTGATAGAGAAAGAGTTGTTGGTTGTGGTATTCTCCCTTGAGAAGTTCAGATCTTATCTTCTTGGATCAAAAGTCACTATCTATACTGACCACTCTATTATCCGATACTTAAAACAGAAGAAGGATGCCAAGTCTATACTGATCAGATGGATCCTTATCCTCCAGGAGTTCGATTTGGAGATCAAGGAAAAACTTGGATTTTAGAATGTGGTAGCAGATCACCTCTCCAGAATTGAGAAACATGATCATCTACTGAGCAGTGCACCCATCACAAACACTTTTCTTGACGAGTCAATCCTTGTTGTGGATTCACTCCCTTGGTATGCCGATATTGTCAACTACCTCATCTCAAGCGTAGTTCCACATGAATGGATGAATATTCGGAAGGACAAATTCTTGTCAACATTCCATTTCTACTAATGAGAAGATCCTCTTTTATTCATGGAAGGAACACATTGTATTTGGCACAGGTGCATTCCCCAAGCAGAACAATATAGTGTCCTCGGAGCATTGTCATTCATTGGAATCTGGTGGACATCATTTTGGAGACATAACGGTAGAAAAAGTATTGTACTGTGGCCTTTGGTGACCTACATTATTTAAGGATTCTGCAACATATGTTAAACGTTGCACTGACTATCAGCGATTGAAAGATACCCTTACAGCGAAAGATTCAATGCCCTTGAAAATCATTCAGATTGCAGATGTATTTGATGCTTGGGGCATCGATTTCATGGGATCCTTCCTGAAAAATCAGGGATACAAGCCCATCCTTCTTGCCGTTGATTATGTGATCTATTGGTTGAAGCCATCCCTGCTTGAGCCATAGACAAGCGTACATGATGTCGCTTTCTGAAAGAAAATATCATCTCGCAGATCGAGATTCCAAAGATACTGTTATAAGACTGGGGTAGTCACTTCATTAACGGAGAGGTCAAGAAATTAATGAAGGAGTACGACATCGAGCATCGAGTCGCATCTCCTTAGCATCCTCATACCAACAGTATGGCAGAACTATCCAAGAGAGAAATCAAGACGATCCTTCAGAAGCTTGTCAAGCCGGAAAGAAAAAATTGGTCCCAACTTTTGGATTTAGTCCTTTGGACATATAGAACCGCTTACAAGTCTCTGTTGGACATGTCGCCCTATCGTCTTGTATATGGGAAGTCATGCCACCTGCTAGTGGAGTTGATTCATAAATCGTTGTGGGCAGTTAACATTTGCAATTTGGACTCACAACAAGGTGGTCGAAAAAGGAAAGAGGATCTTAACATGCTCCTGGAATTCAGAGACTATGCATATGATAACACATTGATGTACAAGGAGAAGGTTAAACGCCGGTATGACCGGCACATCAGATGAAAGACCTTCAAAACTGGACAAAAATGTGACTATTCGATGCAAAGTTAACGATCTTCCCAAGAAAATTAAAAACAAATGGACATGGCCGTTCAAAGTTCAAGAACTACATGACAATGGCAGCATCGTGATATTAGAATTGTCTCCTAACGTACAACCATTTGTCATCAATGGTCAGCTACTGAAACCCTACCTCGAGTATGACACTTTCTTGGTTGTTGTCGACTCTATCCAAGTACTACGCTCTGACGGAACATCCACAATAGTAACAACATCACAATGCCACACAAAAACTCTTCCTTTAAGCTTTCATATTTTCTTCTTTTCTTCTTTTTGTTTTTCATTTTCGTTATTCATAAAAAAATGATGTGTTATTATTGAATCACCCTTTTTTGTCGGACTTCTATATTTAGGATGTACTTGTCCTAATTATAGGGGGTGTGCATCACGAGTTTGTTCTTCTTTGATCCTATTCATTGTCTCCTCTTCTTGTATATACCTAGGGATATTATACCCTAAGTATAGGGGGAAACAGTCTGAGTATGATATGTTAATTCCCACCCTTGACCCTCCCTGCTTTCTGTACAGTCTGTTATACTAAGTATAGGGGGAATAGTCGACTTCTCATTTGGTTATTTTTTCATTGGTTTATTATTTAGGCTTTTCTATACTCAGTATGGGTTATGTCTTCTCTTTTTCTCTCTGATCTATGAGGACATAACTCAAGCTAATTATGGGGGGTCGCATATACTGTGTATATACTTTAGTCATAACTTGTACTTTCATATTTTAAAATAATAATTATGGCTAAAATACTTTATAAAATACTATACATATACCATTAAATTCAGTAAAAACACTTAATAAAGGGATGTTTATTATTCCTCAACCTCTTTATGTATATTCTGATGAATAAATCAGGTAAAATATTTTCTAAAATATTTAACAAGATTTTTGAAAACTTATTCGAAAAATCTTTTGAAAGCTGTTTGAAAAATATTTTGTAAATATTTTCAACCTTTATAAAAAAATATTTTATTTGTAAAAATCTCTTTTCTTTGTGTGAAATAAAAATGTTTAAAAAATTAGTTGCAAATGGTTTGAAAAATGGTTGCAAAAATATATATAGTGTTTGAAAAACCTTTGCAAAATGGTTTTCAAATGTGTGTAAAAGTTTGTAAAAACTATTTGCAAAAAAACATTTTGGACTATAGTTCTCAAAATTGTTTGAAAAAATATTTTCAAATAAGTTTGAGGAATATATACATCACACTAAAATTCTTTATTAATTGTATAAACATATCTATAAAAATGATCACATATCCCTTGTAAATTCTTAAATACCTAATTCTTGTAAATATAAGAGGCATCCCCGTGTGAATATTTGTACCTATTTTTATCCAAAACCTCTTGTTTGAAAAATACCAAAAATATTTGCAAAACCAAAAATCCATAAAAAAATTTGCAAAATCTATTTGAAAAAAAACACAAAAAATGTAAAAAACCTTTTCAAAAATCCATAAAAAGTTCAAAACTTTTAAAATTGCATTACAAAAATATTTTATGCATCGTACATAGCATTTGCATAGCATTCCTATTTTCAAATTGAGTTTAATAATTGAACAAGTCTAAAAAAATCCGAAGATTGGAGCTTGGTTGGACCTTAAATCTACCTAATTACATGAATCTTATAGGAACTGGAATTGAGGTACTTTAGGTCTAGTTGACTTAATTCTTTGAGAATCACATGACTTGGTTCAATGGATTCTTAACTGCCTAAGTAGAGTATTTCGGAGCACACACACTGCTCTTGTTGATAATGACCTAACTTGGACACTTGCACTTTTCACTTGGCTCAACTCAGTTGGAGTGGTGAGAGGATTGGATTTGCTGATATGAGACGCATACAAGTGGAAATATGTGTCCTCTTCTAGGGAGGGAAGTGCACCCCAACTCGTCCAGTAGTAGAGATATCTAAAGACAGGAGAGTGGGGGTTGCAATAATGTTTCAAAAGAGGGATAGTCTACTGGCTCTAGAGGAAAAACTCCTTATGTAAATGTTGTTGTATATAGTATTTAAAAAAATGCAAAAAGAAATAACTCCAAAAAAATGGACAGGCCTGATTGAAAATAAAATGCCTGCCGGAGTGTACATATTTGTATAGTCAATAAGCAAGCTTGAGCTTCAAAATCATATCATGTGAGCCCGCAGCTAGATGACTTTACTACACTGATCTTGCATCCTAGGATAGGTAGCTACACTAGCTACCGTTCATTCTTCTCTTCACCCCCTCCTCTGGAGCTGGTTGTCACTTGAACTTAGAAGAGAATACCCCTCTCCTCGAGGAAAGAGTTGCTGGATCAGGTAATCTTTGGGCTGCCATGCTGGAGAAGTCAGTCTCTTTGTCATTTCAGTTGGGGAGAGCTACTATCACATACACTGTATGTGTCAGACTAATAGTCGTAAGGGTTTGCATATGAGTTGAAGTATTCTGACCTGATGGAGAATCTCATATTCATCACTCTAAATCTCATTAATTAAGCTCAAAACCCTCAAACATCTATTCTGCATAATTAGCATTCATGCATGTTGTAATAAGAATTGCATTTTATCATTCATTCCTGCACAAAATAAGAAGCCAAAAATCCCAACCAAAATTGACTTGTAAATAGCCTAACTTCCCTGATTTTTAACTAATTCATGCTAACTCCAAATGACCTGAAACCACCTCCACTGTGTACATATCACTAGCAAGAATAAATGAAAAATACAAAAAAAACACTAACCCAAATAAGTGGACCAAAAACCCAAACCCTAATTCTAGGATTTCTGGACTAAAACCCTCATATCTTCCCCATCCAATGTCCGTTTTGATCCTTCTCACTTTTGAACTAATGTATATTCATTACCTTCAAAACAAGACCAAGTTCAAGTGAATCGGAGCTCATATGTAAAAATTGAGTTTTGGGCCTCTTTTGTACACTTTGTATTTTAGCGATTTTTGACCTATTATTTTATGTGCATAATTAATCTATTTTATTTTATTTCTTTTTCATTTATCTTCTTTGATGAAAATTTTAATAAAATGTTTAAAATTCCAAATCCAAACCGAGCTTAAAATCAAAGAAACAAATTGAGTCCAAGTCTTCACTAACTGTATGTACAAAATTGGTTTTTTCGTCTTTTATTTTATTTCTTCTCTTTCTTAATTAATAAAAATCCAAAAAATTAGATTAATGTGTAAATATTTATATTTGAATTTACAATATTTTTTCTAGATTTTTTTCTGGTTTAAAAATGATAAAAAATTTTATAAAACCCAAAAATCAGGGTACTCTCTGTACATGGGATACCCCAAAAATATCACTTTGTGCAAATAATCGATTTTGGTTTTGATGTTTTCATGAAAGTTGTAGATCTTATCGAGACGAGCATATTGATTGAAGAAACCTTTTTGATCCGAGACCATTAGCTATTTATTTTAGATTTTACAAAAATTTTATTCTCCGATTTTTGTGGAGTTGACACGTGGCAACTCCTGGAGGCACCGTGTCAAACATTTTTTGAATTTTTATTGATTTGTTTTTATAAAAAAATAAATAAATAAATAAATAAAAGCTGCACATGCCTCCCGTGCACGTGTCACGCACCTTCACTCCCAAACGGCTGCCACGTGTCGCCATCGTGGCCATCTGATCTCGGCCTATCGGACGGCCACCGTCCATCGTCCCCATCTGACCCCCTTTCCCGATCCCCCCCAGTGATCATCGGCGATCTCGTCGGCCGCCATCTCCTCAAATCATATTCAGATCCCAATACATGATCCCTTCCCCCGAAATCGTTGCGCTGCCTTCCCTCTTTGACCCGCTCCACCTCGTCGAATCCTTCCTCTGCTGATCTCGCTCGTCACCACCACTTTCCTTCTCTGACCGACCTCCATGCCCTATTTAAAACCCTCCATCGATCGATACCCCCAGACGAAGCCCGGTGGTGACAGCCCGACGCTCTGCCGTCGACGAGATCCGGTCAACCCTGACCGTAGCAGCGCTGCCCCGGCGTACTGCCAAGCTCTGGTCCTTCACCGTAGAGCCCACGACTTCAACTACTCCATCGGCGTTATCCACTGCCTCCGGCTTCAGCCGCTTCATCAACTTCATCGCTCCGCCGCAACCTACTTCACCAGCTTCGATAACGTCGACCATCGTCTAAGACATCACTGCTACCCCGCCGTCATCAGCAACGCCCATCTCCGCCCCGGCATCAACCTCTGCCTTCGACCTTCAACGACTTCCATGCTCCCTGGTTGCCTTCTCCGCCAACGCTTCCCCCCTTCCTCGACAACTCATGACAGGAGCCAGGAGCCTCCGACTTCAGCCGCCACCTCACGACAAGAACCGCCATCGACACAAACTTCGTCCGCTGTAGGAGGCGGTGCTTTTCCTCGGTCGTTCCACCCCGCTCTCGCCAGTAAGCTTCGTCGGCCCCGCCGCACTCGCAGGCCACCATCCACCCCTCACCGGCCTGGCACAGAGTCCGAGCCCCCCCCCCCACGTACGTGCAAGGCACGTGCGCTCCTGGGGGGAACATCAGCCATCGTTACATGGGGTCACATGCTTCACGCGTGACCTTTTGATAAATTTACTAGGGATACCCTCTGGAGTTTGCCTAATTACGTAGAAGCCCCCGCCGATCAGGTCACGTGCTGGGCACGTGACCTATCGGAAATTTTGCATATAAACCCCCCGAGCTTCCGGTAATTCCATCTTAGTCCCTTTGCATTTTATTCTATATATTTGTAATATTGCACTATTACCCCTGTGTTCCCTCATTATTATGGACCTCTACATTGTTTATTTTATTTATCAAAAATAGGCATTTTGTTTGTCAATTAACTCTCTACATTATGGCACATGTCTAATATTTTTTATCATTGGTTAATTAATAATTAATTATTTTGTGAAAAATTACATACTTTGCCCACTTTGTGCTCTGTTTTTTGTCGTTGATTAATCGTTGCTCTAAAAATTATCGAAAAATCAAGGATTGTAGAATTAATTGTGTTTAACATTGTAACCAAAAAGAATTGCATTTGCATGCATAGTTTGCCTTGTAAAAACCATTTTGCATATTTCGGTGTTTAAATTTTAATAGGTATTGAATCTTATATTTTCGAGGTTTAGGATTTTTCTGAGATCTATACCTAGTGATAAAACTTAGATAATTTTATCCCTTGAAAATATTTAGATTTAATATTTATTATTATTAAATATTGAAATTCACTTTGTTTGCACTTAAAAATTCTTAAAAAAATAATCTTGCATCCAAAAATTCCAAAAAAATTCTGTGCACTCATTTCATCATAATTTTCATCGTGGCCAAGTTTCATATTTTTTGGACATTGTTTGATCAACATTTACATTTTAGTCCCTAAAATAGGCCCAAGTTGCATTTTGCATCCTTAATTGCATTAAAATTACAAAAAAAGACCGCCTTGAAAATAGTGCACGAACTTTGACAGACATAATTCTAGGTTGTTCCTTTACCTCCTTGTGTTCAACCTTGAGACTTGACCAAGTAAAATAAACATAAAACCATGTGATTAAAAATTGACTAAATAATTGTTGTTATTTTCTTGACGAATTCCGATTGCCCGCCTACAACGAAACGACACAGATTTTTAAGCGAACGACAATTCATGCATTTTAACTAGTGCAATCTTGGAACCATCAGATGGCGCCATTGCTGGGGAGGCAAATGGCTTAGTTTTTTGTCTAAAAATCTTTTTATTCGATTTTCCGCATTTGGGTAGTCTAACCCCCAAACTTTTCATTGTAAATTCCATTTTTTTTCTTGCATTTATTTTTATTTTATTTTCAGCATTTGCTTTCCTTATTTTATTTTTGATTTATTTTTAGTCAGTCTCTTACACCATCTCTCTTATTTTTCTTACGAGGTACCCGACGTAAGTGGAGCAGTTTTTGAAAATCGAAGCATCTTCATTGATTTCCGAAAAGGCCACAATTAAATTAAGATCGAGTCAAGTCGTGAGAGAGTGTAGAGTCTAGGATTTTATTTTCCGCAATTTTTAAATTTTTGCAATTAATTGCTCATTTATAGCGGTGTTCGTTTGGACTCTCGTGTGTGTATAAAGACCTTGAACTTTTTCGGTGGTGTATCGTGGCCTGTTTCACTCTCCGATGAGGGTGGGGCCCGACTTGAGTGGCGCTTAGGATAGACCTGCATGTACGGCTCTTAGAGCATTTAATTTTTTATTGTGCTCATAGAACCTAGGAATACACTTCACTTTAATCGAGACGCACATAGACCGTTCAATTTAGTCAAATTTAACTCAATTCTTCCCCACTAATAGAACTTTCTGCTAGGTGTGGTTTTTCATCGGCTTGCATTCATCTGGATTAAATTTTCAATTCTTGTATTGCATCCCACATGGAGATTGCGAGGATTCACTATAAGTCTTCTAACTGAGCATACATCATAGTTTTTTGCGTGCATTGGCTTTTCTCGAATTTCTCCCTCTTGTTTTGTCACATAATTTTAAAAGGAAATCGGGACTAGACGGTAGACGTATATTTGTGCTCACTTAATTATTCAGTGATCGCCTAATTAAAATTGGGACTGCGAAATATAACCGACTTTAAACAACCTATAAAATCAAGAATTTTTGCAGGAGAGCAACCCCGACCTTGGATTCTTTTATTTTTCTGAGTGAGCGAGAGATGACACTTAAGGCTAGAGCCCAAACCCGAAGTTTCATATTAACTACTGATTCTACAAAAAACGATTAGCTACTTCTCAGTGAGGAGCTAACGGGTAGCCGGTAAACGATCCGGATTTCCTTAGCAGAGTGGGTGGTTTAGAGGATACTGCGTAAGGCTCCGTCCTCAAGTAACGGGTATTCGTTCTACGGCCCGTACTTACTCCCATAATGGCTGAAAGTAGGCGTAACTAGTCGTAAGAATTTGGGTCAGTCATTAGGAAAATTTCCGGCACCTAACAGCTCGCTAAATTATTTCCAAGATTGTCTTATCACCAATTAAAATTGAAAAGATAATAGCCAAACTCTTATGGCTTCATTGTGTGAGTTGGTAAATCCGGGGTTTGATTTGTGTTTGCATTGGTGTATGTGAACCGATTTCGAAAATCAAAAGCCACACATTTGCATCCTCTACCTCTTTGATAAAAATCTCTTTTAAATATCCCGTGCACTCGCACCGAGATCAACCATGACGATTCATCATCATCAACCTCCTTTTACAAATACAGGACAATGGTATGAGCACCCATCTGATATATATTTTGAAAATAAATTTGTCTCGGTTAGACCCAAATCGACTAAACCATCTTCTTTCAACAATCCTCCAATATTTGCGGGAGACTTTCACCTGCGGACGAATTCGGTCCCCTCATTGAATTCCTACTCAAATCATTCAACCACACATGATCAATTTCCATCGTGGACTGAACCGTTGTATTCTCGGTTTCTCGCTAAAACTAATGAACCATTTCAAGATCAAATCACTTTTGAATCTCATGACTGGCCCAGAAACAAACCCAGATGGAGAGGCCCGCACTTAATGATCATCAACGTTGGATTGACCGTGACGATCAAATCCATATTGACCAACCTGAATACCAATCCTTCGACTAACCTACACATACAAAGGATCAAATGGATGATATCGACACATATCCACCATGTATGACTCCATTATTCGAGGATACGATCAATCATGACCATGGAAGTAGACTCTACTCCAACCAACATTGCATGCCTGAGTCACGACATGCTGAGTATGAGACCTACACATTCCTGCAAAATCCTTCCACTAAGCAGCCTCCTTCCATAATTTTTGAGAAATTTTCAGAAAATAATGATCATATATCAGATATTCCAAGAAACTCTCCTCTCAGCACATATAGGAAAATGGAAGACGAAATTATTGAATCTCAAATGCAAAAACACACACCGACTGCTCCCATGATTGATCATGAATAGAATTTTGAGGATGATAATTTGAGGATAAATAAAAGATTCGAATTAATGGAGGATAAATTTCAAAAATTTATCGACCGATTAATTTCATTCTATGGGAGCTCGGACATAAAAATAGATGAGGAAAAGATTGGATCTCATGTTGATAATTTTGAGGATATTCAGAAACCTAGGGACAATTCGGACATCGACACTTCTGCATATTATTCCCCTAGGAATGACTATGCCTCTGACTATTACTCAGAACATCAAAGCCCCTTCTCATCTGCAGAAGACACCACATCACCACACCACATAGAAAATACCAAAAAATTGGAATATTCAAAAACACCTAAAAAATCGAAAATGCAGAAAATTACATAAAAATTGAAACTGAAGAAGATCTGAAGAATTTGGATCCTGTTTTACGGGAAGCACTGAAGAAAAGATTGATTTTTGAACTTCCCTTTATAAAGGCCATTGAACAATTCCCCGACCTTAGAGTATTTGTAATGGACAAATTAATGATGAAAAAGTCGGACAAGATAAGAACAAAGACTGAAAGACATATCTTGTCAATGGCCTCCTCATTGGTGTTGAGGAGAAAAACCAATAGCCGCATAGTGAAATGGTTGCCCAGATTTGACTGTGGAATCAAAGACACAATTTTCACCCATGCTCGAATTGATGATGATTCACCGATCAATATCCTCCCGACCTCTGTATTTCACGAACTCAAACTCGAACCGATCAGGAAAATACGAGAGATTGTTCAATTGGTTGACCGATCGATAAAGCGACCAAGAGGAATCATTTCTGTCATCATTACATTCCAGGGTGCTCCACTCAAAGTAGAATTCACGATCATTGATATTGAGCATCAAGGAGAATTCACCCAATCTCCAATCATTCTCGAAAAGTTGTTCTTTGCATTGGCTAAGGCAATTATTGAGTGTGAGACTCGGGAAATCAATTTTACAGTAATGGAAGCACTTCGATCTCAACAAGTCTTTGAGGAATTACGATTTTCTGAGGCAGCCCACGAAGTCCTCGATAGCTGTAACCATCAAGCGGTAGAAGAGCCCTACCCCATTGCTATACCTAAGATAGCGGTTGTTGATGAGACTACTGGTTTAGAGAATCTCCCCCTGCTCCATTCCCAGCTGCTCTCACCATGGAGAATCAAATATATGAATCATATGATCCAAAGACTTATGCATGGTCTCACCCTGGGTCAACCTATTCTGACTACCTTGATCACATCAACTCAACACGGGAATGCTCCAATGTCAAATCAATTGAGAATGAACATGCATAGACTCCCCCTACTATTTCAATTCCTGTGAATCTCACAATAAAAGAATGTTTCTTATATGATCCTGATACATATGCATGGTCGCACCCTGGATCAACCTACTCTGAATATCTTTACAAAAACTTCCCAAATCAAGAGTGCACCAGCATTAAGAAGACTAAGAACAAACACGCAGGACGAACACCGACCAAGGAGAAGAATTCCAATGGTTATTCATCTGGAGAATCAAGTGGACCGACACCTTCACGAAACAAAAGGACTACTCCTTCATCGAAAAGTCACCATTGACCTTCCAGAAGAGGAATCAGCTGATGATCCCTCATTAGGTCCGGAAAAGGTAATCTACATGAATGGGGTCTGCTCGGTAGTTCTAAAACCATATCTTCGTAAGGATCCAAAATTCGACTCCCGTTGGACGACTCTCGTTCCTCACTATTATTCATCAAAAGCCGATGCTCCTGCTCTCATAAAATACACTGGAATTATCTCTTATGAGCTGACTGAGACTGGTGCTTCAGAGTATTCATCCGAGGATAAACCGCTTGATCCCAAGAAGGAACAAATTCTGAGAAAACAACTAAAGAAATAAAAAGACAAGAATATTTGGAGTATGTCCACTTTCAAATACTATTCCCCTGAGGATAATTTCGATGATGGTTATCTTTCATCTGACTCAAACGCTTCATCTACTATCCATCATGATTTTTCTGAGGATAACACTGATAATAGTTGGGTATCATATGCTTCATCTCCTTCTCATCATTACGATCTCCCACCGCAGGCTCACAAAAAGATCAGCCGAAAACCGCCTTAATCATCGGCTACCCACCCTCCCTTCCGACCACATCGATCTCCTTGTACAGCTTCTTCCTCTACTTAGGCCAAGGCCTAAGTATAGGGGGATCGATGCCATCTGTATATACCATCCTTCCCATCTCACGATCATTCCATTTCTACCTTCTTCTATACTTAGGCAGACCAGAGCCTAAGTATAGGAAGAACCGATGCCCATTTGTATATACTCTCTTCATCCACATATCCCGACCACCTCATTTTTCGCTCTTCTTTTATACTTAGACTGTTCACAGCCTAAGTATAGGGGGGTGGTCCGATCCATCTTTTTCTTTTTCATTATCTTACGCACGCTTAGCCTGAGCTTTGTCTTCTTTACGCTTCTTGTGCTTTGAGGACATAGCACTCGCTAAGTATAGGGGGGTCTGTATATATATTGTGTATATATTTTACCCATATCCCGTACTTTAGCGTAAGTCTATATGTATTTACGGGATGGTAATTAACTTGAAAAAAACAACAAAAAACAAACAAAACAACAAAACAAAAAAAGGAGTTTTGCTACTAACACAGACTGTGTCCTACCCAAAATTTTTGAAAAAATGGCTTCTTATTCAAATTTTGCATTAAAAAAATCCTTGCATAAAAAATCACAAAATCAAAAATCAAAAAAATCACAAAAAAATGTGTCTGCATTTCACACACATGCACTTCATCCAATATCACATTCATTTGCATCTGTGAAAAGTCTTTGGGTTCTGAACCGAGTTATGAGCAGAAACCGAGAGTGGTCTGGACTTGACCTTAATCCACCTAATTTTCAGAGGAACTTCACCGAGAAATAGGATTTTAGAAGCTTCAGGTCTTTGACTTAATTCTTTGAGTTCCACACGACAATGTGCAACATTTGACTCTTAGTGTCTAACCTGGTCTCTTCATTCTGGGTACAACTCTGGAATAAGGAATTAATTTGTACTCTTGCACTATGCACTTAGCTCAACTCAGATGGGATGTTGGAAGACTGTGTGAGTTTCTTTTATGGTAGCATGAAAATCTAAAGACCGGAGTACGGGTTGAAATAAAGCTTCGGAAAAGGGATCGACGACTGGGCACAATTTTTTCTAAGACCCCAAAACATGTACGGAAAGAAAAGATTCTATATCCGTAGGGGCACAACAAGATCCAAGCAGAACCACCAAAAATCCAAATACAAAGAAGCCACTACCAAATAAATATCTGACCAAAAAGGTCCAAGCTTCAAGAAAACATGCAGATCTTGGTGGAGACTCGGCTGCACTGGTCAGCTTCACAAGGAGAGGTGACTACACTGACCACCCTCCAATTCTTTTCTTCTTCTTCTAACTTCTCTCCCATTTCGATTGTGAACACATCGTGACAGATCTTAGAAAGAAATACATGACTCCCCAAGGATGAGTTACTGGAGAGGAGGTTTGCATGGTAGTCCAGCATTCTAGATGGGAAGAGCTAAAACCTTTCACACACATGAGTCGATTGTTCAATGTTCATAGGGTATGCTTTGGGAAGAGGATCGATTTAAGATGACTTCTGAGCTGAAATTGAGACAATGATGTGTAGAACTTGAAAACTGTTGAGTTTAAAATTCTAAGTCTCACAGAAGTTCCACCAAACTAATAATCTAAAGGTCGAGTACTAGTCTCACTTTCACCTTCAGCTCATGGTCTTAGTATGGAACCCAATCTCATTTCATCTCATGGCATTTCTTTTTGATGCTCAGGGACGAGCATGGTTTAAGTATAGGGGGATGATGAATCTCAGATTTATCACTCTAAATCTCCTTAATTAAGCTCAAAACTCTCAAAATCATTGGCTTTTCTGCATCTATTCTGCATAATTAGCATTCATGCATGTTGTAATAAGAATTGCATTTTATCACTCATTCCTGCACAAAATAAGAAGCCAAAAATCCCAGCCAAAATTAACTTGTAAATAGCCTAACTTCCCTGATTTTTAACTAATTCATGCTAACTCTGAATGACCTGAAACCACTCCACTGTGTACATATCACTAACAAGAAGAAATGAAAAATACAAAAAACTCACTAACCCAAATAAGTGGATCAAAAACCCCAAACCCTAGTTCTAGGATTTCAGACTAAAACCCTCATATCTTACGCATCCAGTGTCCATTTTGATCCTACTCACTTTTGAACTAATGTATATTAATATACCTTCAAAACAAGATCAAGTTCAAGTGAATCGGAGCTCATATGTGAAAGTTGGGTTTCGGGCCTCTTTTGTACATTTATGTATTTTAAAGCGGTTTTTGACCTATTATTTTATATACATAATTAACCTATTTTATTTTATTTCTTTTCATTTGTCTTCTTTGATGAAAGTTTTATTTAAATGCGTAAAAATCCAAATCCAAACCGAGCTTGAAATCAAAGAAACAAATTGAGTCCAAGTCTTCACTAACTGTCTGTATAAAATTGGTCTTTTTCATCTTTTATTTTATTTCTTCTTTTTCTTAATTAATAAAAATCCAAAATATATTAATGTGTAAATATTTATCTTTGATTTTACCATATTGTGGATTTTTATCTGGTTTAAAAATGACAAAAAATTATAAAACCCAAAAATCAGGGCATTCTTTGTACATGGGATACCCCAAAAACATCACTTTGTGCAAATGATCGATTTTGATTTTGATGTCTTCATAAAAGTTGTAGATCTCATCGAGACGAGAAATTTTTGTGAAGAAACTTTTTCGATCCAAGGCAGTTTGCTATTTATTTTAGATTTTACAAAGTTTTTATTCTCCTATTTTTGTGGTGCTGACACGTGGCAGCTCCTGGAGCCGTCACATTTCAAACATTTTTTGATTTTTTATTAATTTGTTTTTATAAAAATAATAATAAAATAATAAAAAAAGATGCGCGTGCGTAGCACGTGCCTCCCGCGCACGTGCCCCGCACCTTCACTCCGTACCGTTGCCACGTGTCGCCATCGTGGTCGTCCGATCTCGGCCGATCGGATGGTCATCGTTTGTCATCCCCATCCGACCCCCTTTCCCGATCCCCCCCCCCCCCCATGATCATCGGCGATCCCGTCGGCCGCCATCTTCTCGAATCATATTCAGATCCCAATCTGCGACCCCTTCCCACGAAATCGTCGCGCCGCCTTCCCTCTTTGACCCGCTCCACCTCGTCGAATCCTCCCTCCACTGATCTCGCTCGTCACCACCACTTACCTTCTCCGGCCAACCTCCATGCCCTATTTAAAACCCTCCTCCGGCCGATACCCCCAGACGAAGCCCGATGGTGACAGCCTAGCGCTCCGCCGTCGACGAGATCCGATCAACCCTAACTGTAGCAGCGCCGCCCCGGCGTACTGCCAGGCTCCGATCCTTCGCCTAAAGCCCACGACTTCAACTACTCCATCGACGTTATCCACCTCCTTCGGATTCAATCGCTTCATCAACCTCATCGCCCCGCCGCTACCTACTTCACCGGTTTCTACAATGTCAACCATCGTCTCCGACATCACTGCTACTCCGTCGTCATTAGCAACGCCCATCTCCGCCCCGGCATCAACCTCCGCCTTCTACCTTCAACGACTTCCACGGTCCATGGTCGCCTTCTCCGCCAACGCTTCCCCCCTTCCTCAACAACTACTGGTCGGAGCCAGGAGCCTCCGACTTCAGCCGCCACCTTGTGATGAGAACCGCCATCGACACCACCTTCGACCGCTGTAGGAGGTGGTTATTTCCTCGGCCATTGGACCCCGCTCTCGCCAGGAAGCTCCGTCGGCCCCGCCGCACTCGCAGGCCACCATGCCCCCCCCCCCGCGCACGTGCGAGGCATGTGCACCCCAGGGGGGAACGTCAGCCGTCGTCACCTGGGGTCACGTGCTTTGCACGTGACCTTGGGAAATTTACAAGAGAAACCCTCTAGAGTTTGCCTAATTATGCAGAAGCCCCACTGACCAGGTCACGTGCTGGGTACGTGACCTATCGGAAATTTTGCATATAAATCCCCCGAGCTTTCGGTAATTCCATCTTAGTCCCTTTGCATGTGTTCCCTCATTATTCTGGACCTTTACATTGCATTATTTTATTTATCAAAAATAGACATTTTGTTCGTCAATTAATTCTCTACATTATGGCACATGTCTAACATTTTTCTGATCATTGGTTAATTAATAATTATTTATTTTGTGGAAAATTGCATACTTTGCCCACTTTGTGCTCTAATTACTGAAAAATCACGGATTGTAGAATTAATTATGTTTAACATTATGTCCAAAAAGAATTGCATTTCATGCATAGTTTGCCTTGTAAAAATCATTTTGCATATTTCGATGTTTAAATTTTTAATAGGTATTAAATCTTGTATTTTCGAGGTTTAGGATTTTTCTGAGATCTATCACTTAGTGATAGACTTAGATAATTGTACCCATTGAAAATAATTAGATTTATTATTTATTATTATTAAATATTGAAATTCACTTTGTTTGCACTTAAAAATTCATAAAAAATCATCTTGTGTCTAAATTTTCCAAAAAACTTACTGTGCACTTCATTTCATCATAATTTTCATCGTGGCCAAGTTTCATATTTTTGGACATTGTTTGATCGACATTTACATTTTAGTCCCTAAAATAGTCCAAGTTGCATTTTTCATCCTTAATTGCATTAAAAATTACAAAAAAAGAGCGCCTCGAAACCGTGCACGACCTTTGATAGACATAATTCTAGGTTGTTCCTTTGCCTCCTTGTGTTCGACCTTGGGACTTGTCCAAGTAAAATAAACATAAAACCACGTGATTAAAAATTGACTAAATAATTGTATTATTTTCTTGACGAATTTCGATTGCCCGCCTACAAGAAAATGACACATATTTTTAAATGAAGGACAATTCATGCATTTTAACTAGTGGAATCTAGGAACCGTCACCTCGCTATTGATGAGACTTGAGCAGAGTTTTGGAACTCTCGAAGGTTGTTGTGTTTCAAATCTGATTCCCAATAAAGTTCCGATCGCACTAAAATTCCAAAGGTCCGACTTAAGCTCCAAACTTTGATTTTATGAAGATAAGTTTAACAATTAAATTCAATCCGCTTTCTTTCTTTTTCTTTTCTTTGTTTTCATTATCTGCACTTATTACATAAGTGTTTGCTAAGGACTAGCAAAGAAAAGTATAGGGGTGATGAATCTCCATTTCATCACCTTTATTCCTATCATCTTGATCTTAAAAACTCTAGCTAATGCATGTAAATACTATTAATTTGCACAAATTAACATTTACTCTTTGTTGTATAAATACTATATAAAATATTGTTTTTAGTGCCAAAATTATAGAATAAAGAAAAGAAAAGAAAGGAGAATAAAAGGCCAAAGGTATTTTATGACTCTAAACCTCGAGTCTTAGGCATCTTGATGACTAGGTCGACAAGGAATAAAGTAGAGGGAGAGAAGGGTCAATAATAAAATAATAATTTCTTTTATTAAGTCATTATTTATTCATTTTTTGAATCCATTTTTATTTTCCATTGTTTATACCTCAAATAATGAAACCTTGAACATAAAAGTTGTAAATAATATATATATATATATATATATATAAATACAAAATTGAGTTTGTAAAAAATTAATACATAATGTTCATTTTATACACAAAATAAAAAGCCAAAATCCTCTTCACATACCCATATCTTCCAAATAAAAACTTAAAATATATCAAAATCACCTCTAATTGTATATAACTTTTAATAAGCTATTTAATAAAGGTAGTTCATATTTTTTAGAGTTAAGGTGTGAATGTTAGATTTTGGTATACCTGGATAAAATATCCACTTTATTTATTCTTTATTATTTTATTTTATATAATTTTTTAAACACTATTTAAAATATATGTACATATTAAAACTAGAATAAAACCATCAATAAAACATTAAAATAAAATATGTATATAAACTACATAGATGAAATACTTATAATTATACATACATAATTTATATCACTGTTTATTTAAGTTTACAAATAACATCATAAAATAATAAAAATATATTTAGGTATATAAAAATAAGTTTTAATTTTATAAAAAAAGATAATAAAATAATAAAATAAAAATAAAAATAAAATAGCCAAACATAGATGAATATACCTATAAATATACCCCTCAAAATTAACTAATAAAAAATAACATAAAAATAAATAAAAATCATAATAAAATACTACATGAAATAATAAATATTTTTTAATTTATAATAAAATTTAATAAAATCATTTACTATTTCTAATTGTTTATTTTCTAATAATTTTGAGTATTGTGTCCTGTAGCGGCCGACATGGACCAATCGCATCGCGCCCATTATTGACCGTTAGTCAACTCAGCCTCCAGGCCGTCTGACCTCTGACGCATGTCTTTTCTCACATCTTCTCCCTTATTTCCTAGGTGTACCATCACTCATATTGATCTGATCTTTCACAAAAACACTCTTTGATTAACCCTAATCCATGCCCAGACCTTAGATCCCTTATACATAGCTCGTATTTCTCCTAATCCGCCATCTAATAAGGGTGTGTCGACTGTGTTTAAATAACAACATCTTCCTTCCCTTCACTTTTTGGTCATTGTTCCAATTCTAGAGAGCCCTCCACCTTGGTCTTGAGAGTCCCTCGGTGATAGAGGGAGGTCCCCTAAGGTTTGGAGTGGCTAGCGGAGGAGGACGTGCACCCATGGCAGCTTACCGGCCATCTCTTCTCACTGCCTTCGCTGATAGAGTAGGTTCAGCCTAGGTTTTAATTCCTACATCTACTTTAGCCTTTTAATCGTTCGATTTTGTATAAACAACTCCGATCGTAGTTCGTCGGAGTTCCACTCCGGTGAACTCATTTTGACGTTATCCATTGTGTTCTGGCCATCCATGATCACCTCAGACTCCTTCCCCTTCGGCTTCTCTCTGCCCCGCCACTTCTCATTCACCCAGACCCATTGTGCATCTGGAGATCAGCTCTCCTCCATCGTTGCGTCGTCGGAGATCTCCGCCCGACACCCACCTTCATCCATTCACCCTATCAAACCCCCTAGTTACTCCCCTTTTTTGTTATAAATCATTCCTGTAGGTTTTCGAGGGAAAAGGACCTCTTGGGGGCGATTTTGCAGTACTTGGATCCACCCTTCTTCCCCGATCTCGCCAGCCTCGGACGCAGCTCTGACGGACCTCAGCCTCCATCTGGTGTAGAGGAGCCCTAGCTCTGTGTTGGCCCTCGTCCGAGCCATCCTGGTGGCCGGAGGAGCTCAGGAGAGCTGATCGAAACTCGCCATCGATGAGTTCTTGCTCAGTTCTTCCTAAACCCTTCCCTGTCGTCTGATCAGATTGCTCGCCCCAGTTTGCATCTCCGGCGTCCGATTTCTGAGAGCCACGGTCGTTGATTCCCTGTCGATGATCTAAATGGGCTATCGAACGCGAAGCGTCATCGTGCATCAGGAGGATGCCACTCCTCACCTTAAGGGTAAATTGCACATCTAGCCTCGTATTTTTTTGTATTTATTAATTAACCATATAAAGAAAATATGTAGTTTAAATAAATGTGGCTAATTGCATGTCGACCCCTGTAATTCACGCATATTGCATTTAGGTCCATGCTAGGTCACCTCGCGTGCCGTCCTATGTAAGGTGGTCAAATTGCAAGGATACCCTTGCATCTTTTTATATTTAGATTCGATCCATTAAAATTTAATATACATTGTATATTCTTTAGAAAAATTGCACTGAGGCACCTGGATTTTATTTTATTTACATATATGCCCCTGTCAGCAATTCTATTTTTTGTATTCTTTTGTATTTATTTAAAATAGTTGTTGTGCTCTAAAATTCACAAAAAAATAGGTGTAGGATCATGATTGTTTGTAGTTTTACGTCATGATTTTAGTTTGCAATTTTGGACCTTTTTGCTATTTATTTAAAATGAAACGAGCACATTTTTTCCCCTGTCTAGCTTATAAAATATAAAAAAATAGAAAAACCTTATGAAAAATTGCAAAAAAAATATATGTTGTATATTTAAGTGTTTTTAGCTTTCAGACCAAAAATCATTAAAAATAAAAAAGAAAAGTCTTAAAATTTGAAAACCCCCAAAAAACATTTATAAAAATCTAAAAATTTCTCAAAAACCCCAAAAAGTTTTTTCTGTTTTGTAATTTTCTCTATAGTAATATATATATATATATTAGTATTGATTTGAAAAATTTTGGACTTAATTTTCTATTTTAATTTCTATTTCAATTTCGACCTATTATTTTGTCCCTGATTTATGTTATTTTCAATCTTAAAAATATATGAAAATTTGCAACATTCACTAAAAAAATCAAAAATAGTAAAATTTATCTAAAATACAAAAATATTTAATTCTGTAAATTTTAGTTATTTTTAATTATATTTATATTTAGATTAACTATTATTATATATAGTTTTATGTATCATATATTAGACATTTAAAAGAAAAAATATAAAACTCTAAAGATATAAAAAGAAAATATAAAAAATATAAAATTAAAACACAATACAAAATTATAAAAAAATAAAAAATAAAAAATATTAAAGTAAAAACCCACACAAATATAATGACACACTTGCACATAATACTCTTCGATTAAAAATAACCGTAGGCTACCGATTTTGCTCTCTGTGGTTCGACCCCTACGTGTTTGCTTGCTATATCTTGTGTTGTGTAGAGAATAATAAATTTTGACTCACATTTTGTGTTGTTCATTGCTTGCTTATTTGTTTGTGGGTTGATTGTTGATCGATTGAGATTTCGTCTGAGGTAGCTTCGACGGTTGTTGATCTGCCTTGTGGATTGACGAGACTTCGACAAGATCTCTCTCATTAGAATGGTGCTGTTGGAGTTCGTACTTTCCTACAGGAAGGATCACTTCATGGGAGGGAACCAAACCCACATGAGACTGGAGCTCTTCAGAGCACTACCACGTGAAGACCTTCCAACAGTTTCAAACTGAATCAACATGCACCAACATTGAACTTCTCGTGCCTTGTGGATGCATGGCCATCTCCGTTGGAACCTATTGATCAGAGTGCCACCAACATCGAACCTCCCCTACCTTGCAGATCCATGGCCATCTCTGTTGGAACCTCATTGATCGGAGCTCTGCCTTCACATTTTAAGCAGCGAGCCTCTTCATTAGATCATGCTTCTATCAAGACATGGTAGAGGGTGGGATCAGAGCTTCATCAACCTTAGTCATGTGTCAGATCCCACATTTTACAACTGAGCATGGATCATAGATAGGAGCCCAAATATCAACGCCTTCAACTTAAACAAATGTAGTAGGGCGGGAGGAGCATCTATTGGAAGCCTACCCGACTTGCAACTTCGCTGCACCACGTCAACCTTCACCGTGATCGAGCTCCTCCACCATGATTTTAGAAACAACAAGAAAAAGGTCATGGCGTACATGCATCGTCGGATTTGGGATGTGCTCATCATCCCCACCATTGAAAGATAACCTACCCACCACCATCAGATGCAAGCACCTCATGTTCTCTCACATGCTCCTGGATACATTGTAAAGATACCCACATGATTATTAGTCGTGAATTTCATGACGTCCTTTATAATGTAAATTCAAAGGGTAAAGTCACTACAACAATATGTACCTATAGCGACAATGTTTTTGTTAACACCACAACGAATAAAATGTCACTATGGTATCTTGTGACGAATTTTCGATCTGTCATTAGAACCATTGTTATATTAGCCGCTGTTAAATTTATGGTAATGGTTAATAAACATTGAGAAACTAAAAATAACAACAACTAAAATTGTAACGATTAGTATTTTACAACAAATAAAAACCGTCACCATTTTAATGTAATTTGACTTTTTATTCAAAACAACACTTTTTTCTGTCGTTAAATTGGTAAATAATTTAGCAATAATCTTACCAAACAACACTTTTTTCGTCGCTATTTACAACTATGCCGACAAATAATTCATAATTTTAAAAGGTCTAAGATTGATTTAATAACGGTTTATTTGTTTTTACATAGATCAATATAACCATTTCATTTATTGATTAACATCACTTGACTTTATAAATAAATATTTATCCTAAAGAAAACAAAGAAGGATTTGAAATGTTAAGCCACGTGAACAATAACTTGAAGAATACAAAATCACATGATAAGTTCAATAAAAAAACACGGTCTGCTCCATCAATGTACTCTACAAGTTCCTATGGAATAAAAAGAATATACCATATAATTTTACAAGAAGCCCTGATGACTGGCCAGAGCAACTCAGGTTAAGTAGTATCTAAGGGTCGTTGCGACCCGAATCACAAGGCACGATCAATCAAGACAAATAAGAACATGAAATAAACAATCAAGCTCAAATTTAATGTAGCGGTCTCTGCTATTTATTTAACCTGGTATAACGATCAGGGTCGAACAGAAGGAGCACGAGCTAAGCCTACGAAGTAGTCGAGAATCAAGAAATACAAGAAATATTTTTGTGGCCTTTTTAATTTGCATTTTTTATATTTTCTGATAAGAAAATGAATAAGAGAATAAAGGAAATCAAACTTTGACCATTTTTATTAAATCTAAAAATGACTCAAAAATTAAAATAAAAATATTTTTTATATTTTCCAATATGCATGTATTTTTTTGATAATTTTCTAATGTTTTTATGATTTTTATATAATTTTTTAAAAAAGGAATAAAGTTAAAATAGCAAACCAGTGTACAACCTGGACTAGAAGGCAACTTTAAAATATTTAAAGTGCCCTAAAAGTCCTGGTTGCAAATTTATATTAAAATAGATAAGAACATCTAACTACAGAAATTGAATACTCATTTTTTTATTTTTGTAGAATTTTAATGATTTTATAAGGTTTTTAGTATTTTGTGATTTTTGGAGTTTTAAAGAAGGTAATGGAATAAAAATGCTATTGAGCTAAAAAGAAGCCAAAACAAACACACATGAATTTTTGTGGAATTTTTAGGGGTATTTTTATAGTTTTGTTATTATTTTTTAAAATAGACAGTCACATTTTTCTGGTTTTTTTATTTTTAGAAAATATCAAATAAAATCAAATTGCGTCATAAAAATTACCAAAAATACTACATTTAGCATGAGCTAATGGTAATTTTTGGAGTAAATTTGATAATTATTTGATTTAAAACAAAGCACACAAGTTATAGGGACCTATTTGCAAATATTCTAAGTTTCCAGGCTAAACAATAACATACATATAAAGTCCAAGGATATCAGTGCAAAATTCCTACAAAATTCACGTACATGTCAATTAACCACGTACAGGGGCATAAATGCAAATACATAAAACTTTTCATATAAATCGGAACCTTTAATGAGTCCAAGATATAAGATGCAAAAATGCCACAGAGCACGTGATCATGCACGTGTATTCAAACTGGGAGGACTAAAATGCAAATACTAGATACATCAGGGACTAATATGAAAATAGTCTAAACTATAACTTTATTAAATAAACTAAAACATAAAGCATAGAAAGTGCAGGGAAGAAAGTGCAATATACCCTTGCAGGCATGTGTGATGCGTGTGGGGGACACGTAGTGGCCACTGGCAGCGCGTGGACGTGCGGCTCAGATGTGGCAGGTGTCGAATCTAACGCCTCAGAAGTTGTTGAGGACGTGCGGCGCAGATACGTCAGAGATCAAATCTAACGGCCCGAAAAGTTGCTGCGATCGACAGCGTAAGTCTGATCTGGAGGAATGGGGCCAATCTGACGGTGCTGAATATGCCTGGAAGAACAGGGTCGTGATGAACTTCACCAGAGCCAAGGAGGTTATCCTCAGCTCCGATGATCAATCGAGAAGCTCATGAATGATCGTGGAGGTCCTTCGTGTCGACTGAACGAGTCCGATGGAGGAGCCAACAGCCGGATGCACGTGATGGTGAAGGTGGTTTGGAGCTACTTTTGGTGAGCCCTCTGATGGATGAAATGGTGGCTCCCAGCACGTGCTAACACCTGCAAAGGAAGGCTTGACTCGGGATGGAACTCTGGTCGAGGGTTATTCAGACTGGAATGCAAAGAAGTGACGTGGGGCGAAGCTCGATCTCCGACGGAGGTGATAGAGGAGATCGGATCCTTAATCTCGACCTAAGGGACGAGCCTAAGGGGGATCAAGTTTTGGTACAAGGTGGAGCGTGCGTCGGGGGTTCGATCGGAGTAGATGGATGTGGAAAACGGGGCTCCGACCAGCTGGTCAGAGCAAATGAAGACGCATCGACGGAAGATGGAATGATTGAAGCGAATCAAAAATGTGAAAGAAAAAGCGGGTAGCTGAGGTCCTAAGCAAGCTCCAGGGCTTCAAGCGAAGGCGGTCGGAGAGGTAATGGCCTCGACCAGGATGTGGACGGCTGGGAGGCTGATCGCGACAATGTACGTCAGCCACGAGGTTGAGCAGCGTAGCTGCTCCTCCAAGCTTCGGTCCAAAGGGTCCTCAGGAAGTTGTCACTCTACTGGAGGTGGCTAGGGAGGAAGGGAGTGTGAGGCACAAGCTACTGCTCCTGGGAGGCGGAGAAGAGAATTTATAGGGTTCCCAAGATGATGGAGGAATTGGGCAAGGGCACGCAACCCTAGGAAGATCCGCGCCCTCTTGGGGATTCGTGAGGGTCCTGGATCCAAGGAGAGACCACAAGCGAAGAATCGAGGCGAGGGGTTGCGTGACCCGACCGGGAAAATTAGAAGAAATTGGTCTGGCGATGAGATCGGGGTCGAGTCAAGCCCTAGAAGAGGGTGTTGACCCGGGTCAACAACGTGATGTGGGCCAATATGAAAAATCGAATGGACAAAATATTTACAAATTCAATAAAAAATAATAAATTATTTTAAATCAAAAAGTTTATAAAATGAAAAATATTTGTTATTTTTCAAACTATTTTTCTGTGATTTTTATTTATTTTTAAGAGAAATAAATTAATCTTTATACAATGTAGTGTATTATATACAGGTATATTTACCTATTTATTTTGTACAATTATTTTTATTTTGTTATTTTTACACAAATACCCCAAATTTTATGTTTTATTTATTTACAGCAAAATTTTTGGAGTCTAAAAATAATTTTCATTTTATGTTTATTGGTTATTTACATGTATATAATAAATAGAGAGTAAGACATATATACATGTGTTTTGTACAGATGAGAGAAAATTTTAATTTTATTATTATATTTTTTCTTTTATTGGTTTTTGCTTTATTTTTAGGAATGTATATAAGGAGAATCTTTTATTTTTATTTTGTCAAAAATAATTATTTATCTACATAAACAGTATGTATAATATAGAGTGGCCCTATTTCTCTCTAATTGTTTTATTTGGCGATCAGTCCAATGTTTGACCTTCTCTTGGGGTTCAGGTCACTCTATATCCATTCTAAATACATCCTTCCTTTTTCTTTTCTTTTATTCTTTTATTTTTACATAAATACATGCTAATTATGTATGTTTAACACATGCATGCTAAATGCTAACTTATTGTATTTACATATATTTACATGATGCTTTGCCAAGATAAATAGCTAAAATAAAAGAATAAAGAGTGATGATCAGTAATTCATCAAGCCCTTATATGCTACAAGATGGCATCCTTGTTGTGAGTAAAATGATCAACTTTCATTTCAACAGCCTTAAATCAAAACCACTGCAACTGGTAAGCATCAACAAAGTCCTGTAGATTGATGCAACAAATTAAGGGCATGAAGTTAATGTTTATTTGAATCCAACTTTTACTTGGGTCAATAATATGTCTTGTAGCAAGAATATACCCAGCACTATGGAATGTGAACATTTCCTGATAATTAAGCATAAGGAAATGAAATCAGAATGATAAATTAATGAGAATATTAGGAAAATTGGTGCCATCTTATTTACAAGAATCACTGTCTCACATAGTAATATTGTGATAAGCGGATCCACAAAAAACTCATAGTCACAAGTATAAGAACTTAACAAGATGCACTATTACCTTAAAAAACATAAGTTGTACAACTGCAAAAGGTTAGCAAATACTTTTTTTAGAATAGAATGTAAAGCAAAGCCAAATAAGAGGTATTGGTCTGACTTCCACGTGCTAAAAAAGTGCCAGACTTACTTCCAAATATCATCCAAAGAGTAAGAGTCAATGAAATAATGAAAAGTTAAATAATCTAGCAACTATTGGCACACATATAAGATAATGAACCGTGATCCTAAATCATATATTTATTCTCAAGATAACTACTCTATAAACTATATTCATCCATTTCTAATCCATAACATTAATTAAGAGGGAAGGTTGCCGAGACCCAACTATTTTTTTACCCTTGAGAATAAATATACATTTGTGCAAGAAATGGACAGATCCTCTGCTTTTTTATATGAAGATCAAATTACATAGCTTGATTGTTCAATCAGTGATCGAATGGTCAAGACTCTATGTACTATCCATGCTATATGGCAAGGATCCCCCTTCTCTTGATTATGCTATAGGTTGCACAAAATTATGATACTTGATTTTTTTATAATGATCTTGAGTCTCAGTAAACAACATTCAAAATTTTAAGAACATAGTTTTGTATCTTTTTAGTTCAGAAACCACCATTTAAAAACTTGTAAAAGAACCATCTAATATTTACACCGCAACTTTTAAATTAGAAAGTCAAGATCATTTGCAAAAGGTCGGGCGGAGGTCTAATAAAGTATTTGTAAAACTCATGTTGTAAAAACCATATGAATGGCAACTTCATTTCCATCTAATAATATTGCACCTATTCATGTATGCTATGAGTTTATCTCTCCGTATAGCTCTCCTTACTGCTCGTAAAGAGGTTTTCGAACACTTCTCCTTACCTGAACGACTAAAGAAAGAGTGAAGTAGACCTCTACTTCTTTGAGGGTGAATTGAGGTTATAAGATGGTTATAAGTTGAATCTTATACATGGGAATAGTATAGGATACCCATGCAATAATTATCTAGGATTTAAATTTCATTTTAAGGTGAATTTTATAGCCTAATTAAAATCGGAAGTTCTAAAGTTGTAGTTTTGCATAGAGGAATACATTTAAAGACTAATCATCAACCATTATATTCCATCTCAAATGGAAAGTAAAAAAAACTTGATATGGAACATATATTCCTAAAACACATTCATGAGAAACTGACATTACAAAATATGAGATTCTAACCTTTCCTTGTTTAAGAAGTAACTACCATATTTTTTGTGATATCTCCGATCTTAAAATCTAACTGACACACTCTTCAATTGTGAAATGTTGATCATTCAAGAGAAAAAGTGACTTTAGGTTACTCTTCATGCTCGGCTTCTCCCATTGAGACATAATTCACCGAGTAGTGGTTGCATTTAAGATTTGAGCTAATATCTTATTGCAATGAGCAAGCACAACTTTGAGAATGTAGCAGTTGTTGATCAAAAACTTGATTTTGTTTGCAATCGTACTATTATCTCATTATATGCAATAAATATACATCAAGACGTAAATTCGTCCATGGCTAGCTTAGGATATGATAAGAAGCTCATAGACCAATCTAAAATAATTGAAATCATGCAACAAAGGTCTAGTTAAATTGCTCTCTAAACTCCCCCATGACTCATACAACCATATAAAATCATTTCTTGGTAAGTGCATGTCTATCATCAAGTCTTGAACACTATCAAACTTGAAAACCATTGTAGAGCTAGAGCAAGAATACTAACACATCACCAACTTGCAACATTTGATGGTGATTTCTGACAATCAATGGCATGATCATTATTGATTAGTAAAATTTAAATACTTAAAATAAAAGAGAAGATTATCTCGGTATCTTACCGTGAGTTGAAATAAAGTGCTTGGGTAAAGCAAGATGTACAAGTCTCCACCCAATCATTGGAAAATTCCTGGAATAATAATTAAGATAATAACATCAAATAAAAAGGAAATGTGGCCATCAATGACTTTTTGCCAAAACATTGGTGGTAGCAAAACTGATAAATGAGTGCTTTCGAGAATCCATCCACAACAAGAGTGCTCTCCGACATGCATGGTAAAGCAAAACTAGCATGCTTTACAATTGGATATATTGTGTGTTCATAAATCTCATCGGACAACACCTTCAAGAAAAACAGATTAGATCTCAGAATCTTTCTTAAAAGCAAACAAGAAGTTGGGAAAGAACTGTGCCATATATCTTTAATGTGGCATCAGATAGCCCATACAGTTCTAATAAACTTACCACGCCACCTATATTCAATATGGAACACAAATAGTCTATGCAGTTGATGAAACTTACCAAAAGCCTAGTGTGATCCCTCACCAAATCAACAATCTTCTCAAGAAACTTCTTTGGATAAACCGACCAAGTAGGTTTCAACAACGAACAAAGGATAAGTCGATATATCTCATTGATTAGCCATATATCATAATATCAGTAGGAATCATTATTAATAAAGAATCTTCTTGTTTCATATTGTTGAGTTGTACTACATATATGATCTCTTTTTTATAAAACATGCCCAACTCTTAGTGAGGATTCACCACAATATCTTGGCCCTCTTATTGGCTATTGCAAGGGAGGACATCGTGCATAATTTGTGTATGATTACAAAATATACACACACATGTATTCATACACCCATTCACACATACATGCACACATTCACACACATATACATGCTCACGCACACATCCACGTACACAGTCTTACACATACGTATTTACACATACTTATACGTTCACATACACACATGTTTACACATACACATACTCTTACACATGATTACACACGGATTTAGATATCCATGCACACACATTCATAACATGCACATTCATGCATGCCCACACACATTCATAAAAGCACACGTATTCGCACATACATAAATGCATACATACACATTAACATAAATACATATTCACACACACATACATACATTCACATAAAGACAAACACATTCACACCTCATGCCAAAACATACAAGTAATATTGGTTAGTCGATATTGATAGGCCTACAATCAAATTCGTAACAAGTAGAGAAAAAGTCAAAACATACATCCTTTGATAACCAAATATTATTGAGCTTATGAAAAGAACATCCAAGTTTTCTATTATAATTTATTGGTTGTGCTGGCAAACCTTACATAATAATTAATAGAGAAGTTGCACAAATCATTACTAGTGATCTTAGTTGGATCGATTGGCATGTAAGTGTTCATTATCATGAACTATCATTCAGAAAAAGAACAAACTATCTACCTTACTTTTGACAATAGTGACTCCCTCAGCCTCTTTTCCTATCATTATTCTCATCTCTCATCCTTGTGAATGAAAGCACGATCTAAATACTCTAATTCTCACATAAATATGAAGACATCAGATCCGAACCTTTCAAGAAAGCTACCAACAAATCACATGCTTGTATAAAATTCTTTGTAATCTATAGCAATCTCATTCAAATAGGTCAGATCAAAAATGTTTTTCAAGCAACAAAAAATACATGCAGAAGCACAATTATCTATACAAGGAGATACTATCACAAAGCAAAATAAAAATATAAAGGATAAAGAAGAAAAATATAGAAATGCTCACATCCAGGATCCTCCAGAGTTTTGGGGACCTTTATTCAAGTCTCTTGGGGGCAATAATTCACTACAAATTTTGGCCATGTCTTCATCAATCCATCTGTGAGTGTAAAACAAAATGTCAAGTTCCATTCAATTTTCACAGAGAGATAATGTTTAACAGAAACACAATATAATTACTATAGAATGATAAAATGCAAGTTTTGATTCCTAAATTGAAAAGGAGACATCTTTTTTTCATCCTATTTGAGTAACCTCCCTTGCATCCTCCTCCACATCCCATTCGAACAACATCTGTGTCCCTCCTCTCATCTCAATTAAGGGGAGGGAAGGTCGTGTAGCACCACCTAGAAGAAGTCTCATCGATCGAACAAAGCCCCTTCATGCCGAATCGCAGGCCTTCTTTCTCCCAAACAATGATGAGGAGTCTCGCACTAAGCCTTCATATGCCTTTGAAACCCTAGATTTCAGTGCCTACTTCATGCATGACTCAATTAGCACGCATCGAATCAATTCGATACCATAAGGACTTAGATTGACAATCGACGTCGAGATTAGGGATTCGGTGTAAATAAATCTTCCAGAGATCTCTAACAACACATCGACACTGGCAGTAAGGTTAGGGTTCCATCGAAGCCATGGCTTAGAAAGGAGGTACTGGTACCAGGCCCACCGCTCAGTGCTTTGCTCATCGTCGTTGGCCAGCTACTCACTATCCTCCACCACCGCCCTCTCCCTCTGCGATTTGCCTCCGCCTCTTTCCTCCGCCATCTACATGACACTTTCTTGTGAGGGAGATGGACCATCGCAATGTTTTATTAGGGTTTTAACAACCAACATTCCTATGGATTTTTTAAAAGAGGTCCTTCTAAAATAGAAGTTTTTTCGTCGGAGTTCGTTTGTCTTGTAGAGACCCGTTCATCTTATAATCACGAGAAAAATAATTGTAAGGGTGTATGGACAGTTTTACCAACTTTGATTTTGTTGATAGTATAACTTTTATAATTGATGAATATGTGATTCATCGCTCTTAAAGTTGAAAATAAAGTCTTATTCCCGAGTAAATAGCAGCATATTTTCCCTTATCTAGCATAATTAGCATTCATACATACATGCACAATGTCTGCATTTTAGCATTCATTTTGCATAAAATAAGAAGCCTGATTCACTTGTAATTCTTCACCTATTTATTGGTATTTTATACTCACTCTGAAGTCAATAAAACCATCTTTATATTGTGTATATTACTAACTAATAATATAAGGAAAAGGTCAAAAATTCCTAACTTGTAAAATTACCCAATAAAATCCCAAACTCAGTTGGAGACCTCAGACCTTAGAATGCAAATATCTACCTCATACAACCTCCAATCTAGGCCTACTCACTTCTAGAATATATTCAGAGACCTTCAAAATGAAACCAGTTTCATTTAAATCGGAGCTCGTATGCAAAACTTGGATTTGGAACCCCTTTGTACATTATATGTATATATATTTGTACCTCTGCATTTTTGTATCTTATTTGACCTCATCTCCATTTTTGATCAACATGAAACTTGTAGATCTCATCGAGATCTACAACTTTCATGTGTTGAGTTTTCCCAAATTCGGTCATCTTCTCTCCCTAATTCCAAATTCTCATTCGACCATTCAGATCAGGCCACGTGGCACCCTCTGATTGCGCCACGCGGCCCACTCACATCGTGCCACGCGCCCTTCGTCTTCCACCGTCTGATCCCTTCCCCTCTCTTGATCTGAGCCATCTATTCTCGGAACCAACGTAAACCATCCGATCAAGCCCAGATCAAATCCTAGCCGTCCGCTAGTGCCTCTCCCTCAGGCCGCCACGTGTCATATTCTCTCCACCATTTGATGGCCATCTTTCTCTCTTCATCGCCACCGTTCATTCTGCCTTTGATCCTTGCCATTCAATCAAAGCCTTGGCTTTATCACAGCCCTCCATCTCCGCCTAATTCTTAGCTCGCCACGTGGTGCATCACGCACCACACGATCATATCTAGATACCTCCATCCCTGTCGCACACTTTCGCATTATCCCTGGCCCTTCGATCAGATCCGTCGATCTAATCTAGGCGCTCCCCTTACGCCTTTCTCCTGGCCATCGGATCACTAGATCCAATGGCCCGGACATCATCGTCTACCTCGCGCCCGTCTACCTCGCGCCCGTCTCCCTCGCGCACGTCGCCCACTCCGTGCACCCTTCGCCCCCTTTCTATTTTTGCCACCTCCACAGCCATCATCTCCGCGCCCTGTCACCTCCACTTCGCAGCCCATTACACCCTCATCCTCGCCGACCTTCACAATCTCCATGAGCTTTGCTCATGTCGCTCCACGACCTCCACCAACTTTGTCACCCCATCACCTACCCCCTCACCTCTGACCTATAAATATTCCGCCTCCATCAACCTCCGATCCTATCCGCCATAGCATAAGGTTCCCCCGAACTCTTAGCTCTTGATTGGTGACAGAGATTTTGGGCAAAATCGAGCGAAGAAGGGTGCATTCCTTCGGTGAGATCCACGGCTCCGCCGCGCCATGCCGCAGTTCCTCCAGAGAGCTGCTTGAGCTCACGACCTCTACCGACCTTCGAGCGAAGACCAGGAGCTCCTCTCCGAGCTTCTATCCCCAGGTAGCATCCTCCATTCCCCCTCCGATCTCCTTATTCTTTTTCTCTATTTTTCTCGCAATTTCTCTATCTCCTCCGATCACTCCCACTCTCGCCTGACTATCGCCGAGCTTCATATCGAAGTTCCGATCTTCGCGATCTACTGCATTCACTCCGACGATGCACAAAACCAGTCCCGACCACTAGCTCCGCCACCACGACGGAGGAGCACCACCGAGTCACCTTCACTTCGCTCCAGGCCCCCTATTGCACTCGCATTCACCTCACAAACACGTTGCATGCCTCGGCTATAGAAACTAACCCCTGCGGGTACCATTTCTTTCATTGGTCGGAAGCATCGTAGGAGATGCATCGAGCTTCGTCACGTCCGGCCTGTAGACCACCTCCGTCTCGTCCAGAGGCTCTGGTCGCTCCGCGAAGCTTCCACGATCGTCCCCAGCTACTTAGGAGCCTCCGGAGAGCAGCATAGAGCGAGAATCGAGGCGGCGGAGCTAGGGGGCTTCGTCGGATCCCAACCACGTCCGCCGCAGGAGGCGGCGGACCGAAGAAGATGATGAGCAACCACCATTGGATCGCCTTAATCCGACGGCCCTCGTCTCGCCACGTCGCTGCAAACCAGCGGTCGTTAGATCACATCGATCAAATGGACCTTCTTCTGCCGCGTAGCCGCTTCCCCAAGCTCCAAACCCTGTTGGATCAGGAGGATCTAATGGCCTTCATTCATCCACATCGTCGTCGCCTCTGACTTCCAGCCACCGTCAGATCTCGCATGGATCGGATGCTTCGCAGCACGCCACGTCAGAAGCTCTATCTCCCATTGGATCATCTCGATCTAATGTTCTCAAGGCATGCCACGTATCAGCTCCAGCAGCCGCTTAATCTTCATTGATCGAGCGATTCCTCTACCGCCACGTAGCCCCGCTCCGAGCCTCTTCCCCGAATCTTAGGCTTGGAGAACCCGAAGCACGTCCGAGCCTGCAGCATACCCGAGCCTCCGACGCCAACCCGAGCCTAGCACCCCACGTGTTCCTCACGTGCAGTCTAGGCAATTTGTACAGAGGTCCTTGGAAGGTTTGGGAATTACAAATCAGTCCCTGCCAGGAGCATCACGTGAGGCGTACGTGTCCCCGTGGGCATTTTGCACACATACTCCCAGCATTATAGGTAATTGCATTTAAGTCCCTGTCAACATGTTCAATTTTCAGTAATTTTATTTTCTGTAATTGCAATTTGGTCCCTATCTTTGCATGCATATTTAGGTGTCCATTTGGCATTATTTTTCAATTGCATGATGTAGCTTATCTTGTCCCCTATCTTATGTGACATGTGTTTCATTTTTGTGATATCGTTGGAATTTAATATTATTAAATTGGTGAAATTTTCCATATTTTGCCCACTGTGTGCCTTTTAATTCATATTAAATTTTTTGTTGCTCCAAAAATCGCCATAAAAATCACATTAGACTTAGGATAATTTATTTTACATTGTGCCCAAAAATCATTGCATTTGCACGCATTACGAGGCCTGAATAAATTAAGTAGTGATTTCCTTAATTGGTTTTTAATAGGTCCAATTCACATAGAATTTTACGTTTATTAATTTTTCTAGATTCATCATACTTCGATCTATCTAGGATAATTTCTATATCTAGAAATAATGTGTTTTGGTATTTATTAAAATTAATTTCGTAAAAATCACCTAGCATTCATATTTTATTCGCAGTAAATTCATAAAGTGACAGAAAAAGCCAAAAATATTAGTGTAGCTTAATTTCATTGCATATATTCTGGCCTAGTTTCATCATTTTTGGACTTAATTTAACTACATTTCTGATTTAACTTGTAAAAACTGGCCTGAGATTGCATTTGCTTGTCCTTTATTGCATATAATTGCTAAAAAATACCAAAAACGATCTTCTAAAAATTTAACCTCCGAATTCGCTTAAATTTTATCTAAGGAGGCAGCTGCCTCACTGAGTTCGACCTTGAGCTTGCCCAAGTAAAATAAATCTGCCGCTCGTGATTAACTCGACATTAATTAAAAGTGGTATTTTTGACATAGCTTAGATTACCCAACTGCAACGAACTTAAGACTTAATTTGACCATTAATTTGATCGAATTAACAAGGGCAAGAACAGGCTCATCAAAATGGCACCGTTGCCGGGGAGGCACGACTTTGGTTAATTTCTAGAGAAATTTTGAGTGTTTGATTTTCCATCCCCGGGTAGTCTGATTCCTGGCTTTCTTGTTAATATTTTTCTGTCCTTTATTTTTGAGTATTTTGTGTCGTCATTTATCTGACCTCAATTTGTTTTTATACGAGGGACACGAGGAGTCGAAGGTGCTTCGAGGAACTTACATTTAAACTTTTAGAGTGATTGTGAGGACTTGTAATTTTTGTTATTTTTCATTATTTTTGCATTCTTTCCAGCAGTTCCCATTTGGGTTCTCGCGTATGTAAAAATAGTGGAAACGTGTCCCTGTGTGCTGTGTGGATTGCTTTTTAGATTAGGCTTGCACTAGCGTCTCCTCGAGCCACTCTAGGATTTGCTTGTGTTCGTAATTCTTTTAGGACCACACATCATACATAAAAGACACACTTAGACCGCAGATCTAGTCAAACTTAATCTTTGCTTCACTCGCTAATAGAATTGCCTGTCTAGAAGCGGATTTTATCGTCTGCATTTGCATATAGTGTAAAAAGTTTTCAATTCTGTTCTGCATCCTGCATAAAAGCGAAGGGGTCACTGTAAGTATTCTAAACTCAGCATAACATCATTGATTTATCATGCATCGGCTTTTCTCGACTCCATTCTCTTGGTTTTTCAAAACTAAGGTAAAAAAGAAATTGGGATTGGACGATAGGCGTGTTGTGTGGTGATGAGCCAAGAAGTCCTCTCACATATCCGGATCAGGTATGAAATCAATCAACGGTCGTTGCGACCCGGATCTCGAGACTCAGCTCGATCAAGAAAAATTAAGGAACCACCAAAATCAAAGATAAAATCAATAAAACATGAAGCGGTCCTCGCTATTTTATTAACCTGGTATAGCGACCAGAGTCGGACTCAGGGAGCACGAGATGGCCGAGACAGCCTACGAAGTAGTCTAAAAATAAAATAAAATAAACAAAAATCTTTTTGGTGGATTTTTTTAAAAGTTTTTAATTTTTTTATGTTTTTAATTATAAGGGAAAATATAAAACAAATGAAAAAAGCAACAAACAAGTATTTATAAAACACTCCAAAAAGGTCAAAAAATAAAATAAAAATTATTTTTATGTTTTTTTATATTTTTAAGTGTTTTTGGTGGTTTTCTAATAATTTTATGATTTTTAGTTGGTTTTCTAAAAATTAAGAAATGGGAAAACAATAACAATATGTACAGTCAGATTTGAAAGGCCAATTAAAAATATATAATTGGCCTATAAAAATCTAATGGTAATTTTTATGAAAAGTAACTACAAAAACTAAACTCCAAAAAAAAGCTTGTATTTTTTATTTTTATAGAATATTTTAGAATTTTTATAAGGTTTTTAATGTTTTTTATTTTTTATGGGTTCTGTAAATCAAAATGACACAAAAATTGGATAGAAATTCAAAGACAACAAAATAAACAGAAACAAATTTTTTTAGAATTTTTAAAGGAATTTTTATATTTTTCTTTGATTTTCTATGCTAGACAATAACAAAAATCAATGTTTTTGATTTTTTAAAAATAACAAAAAGCCTCGAAAATGTCCCAAAAATTTAGGGAAATTTTTACACAGTGGCAGGAGCCACGTTTCCAAATTTTATCTAATTTGGAGTTCAATTGGTATTTTATTCAATAAAAACAAGGCACACAGCAAGCGAGGACCTAAGTGCAAGAAAACATACTTTAAGGGCCAAACAATCACAACTATAAAAATCTAGGAGTCGCTACTATAAAAAGTCCAAAAACACACGAGCAATACACGTGACTAGCATTCATAGGGGCATTTCTATAATTCTTATTTAAAAAGATGCAAAAAGTAACAAGCACAAAGTTCGGGACTAAAGGTGCAAATAACCCACAACTCACGTGTCGATGCACGTGTCTCACATAAATTGGGACTAGTTTGCAAATAACAAAAATTTAAGGTCCTAAATGCAAATGTTCCACACAAAAACAACTTCCTAAAATATTTACAAGATTAACTGGAAATAATAAAAAGACAGGGGCCTAAGGGAAATTACCCCTTTATTAACGATCGACGGCTGAAGGGGGCCACGTGGAGATCGGCCGGCTATGGTGCGCTGGTGCCTTTTCAGCGATGGGTGCCTCTGATGGAACTCCTCAAATGATCGGACGGCTGGTAGCTCCCCATAAATGGACGGCTCGATGAAGACATGGAGCGAGGAGCTCTATCTGAAGGCGATGGAGGGTCCAGCAAGAACACGACGCCAGCGAACTTCGCCGGCCCAGTACGTGCGGTGGAGGACTCCTCCGGTGCTGCTGAGATGGGGAAAAGAATGCTCATCGTCTTCCGCAGCTGGTGGGTAGCTCCGACGAAGCCAAGGAGCCCTGGAGAGCTCCGGCAACGAAGGAGGCACGAAGCTCCTGTGCCTGAATGTTTGGACCCCCAGATGGGGCCCTTTCAACCTGCAAGCTGCACAGAACGACTCCTGGGTCGAGGGCAAAGTACCTCAACCCGGTGAGAGGTGGAATCGATGATCGGATGAGGTGGGGCGGAGGTCTCCGGCGAGGCGACGGCGATGGGGACCTGAGTTCCTGCTCCGGGGTGAGTCAGGTTGATCAGAGGGGTGTAGAAGATGGAGAGGAGTCTCGTGAACGTGAATTGAAGGTCGGATGAGCGAATGGGCGATCGGAGCGAAGTGGGTTGGTCGGCGGAGGCCGGCAGCGTAAATGGGGCAAATCTAAAATTCGGCTAACCTAAGATGAATCGGGGGTACCTGATGGATGAGTTCGACTGTACTGGGGCTAAGGAAGCTCCTGAGGTCTTTGCCTCGATGGCTCGTCGAGCCAGAGGCTCAGCTCGCTCGGTGGCGGAGCACGGCAGTGATGCTCGCCGGATCAGTGGCTGCAGCCCTTCCCTCCTCGCTGCGATACCCTCACTCGATAGCTGTCACTCTAGCGAGAAGGATGGAGGTCCTGGGACTGGAATACGATGGCCAAAGATGCGGGAAAAATGCGACGAAGCTGATGTCTTATAGTGCTAGGGGTCGAAGAAGATGGGGTCGAACAAGCAAATCGGAGCTCGGATCCCTAGGGACGATCATCGGGCGTGGATCAGGGATGGATCAAGTGTAATCGGGGCCTGGGGTTTGGATGATTAGTGATCGTATCATGCTTGGAAAAATAGGCGAAGTCGGGTCGGGGGCAAGGTCCGTCACTGGGTGGTCCTGGGGGGAGAGTTGACCGGGGGTCAACATCCCCCGTAGACCAATCAGATAATTCCGATTATTAATTATTTGTAAATTCATTTAAAAATAGTAAATGATTTTATTCAGAAAAATTTTCAAAATAAAATATGTTTATTTATTTTCAAAGTATTTTAGTGATTTTTATTTATTTTTTGAAATATAAATTATGTATTTACATTATATTATTATTATATATAGGTATATAAACCTATGTATTTTTTATTTTATGTTTTAATTGTTTATTTTTATACAATTATTCCAATTTTATATTTTATTTATTTACAACATAAAATTTGGAATAAAAAGGTATTTTTATTTTATTTTTATGATTTATTTACATTAGTTAAATAAATAGATCTATATACATATGTACATGGTATATATACAAGGTAGGAAATGTATTTTATTATTTTTCTTTTTATTTTTTGTTTTTTATTTTATTTTTATAAATATGTACAAAATATGAGAAATACCTTTTTATTTTTATTTTGAAGAAAATAAAATTTATTTATATACATAAGTGTATGTACAAGCATGATTGACCCTATCTCCCTCTACTTGGTTTCTTTTGCGGTCAGGCACATGCTGAGCCCTCCCCTTGGGATTAGGCCACTCAATATTTATTCTAAATATTTCCCTCTTTTTCTTTTATTTCTTTATTCTTTTATTTTTGCACAAAAACATGCTAATTATTATTATTTACACAATGCATGCTTTTTTGTCAATTTATTCTATTTACATAAATATACACGGTGTTTTGCACAGATTTTTAGCTAAAATAAAAGAATAAAGAGTGATGAATGAGGATTCATCACCACCCTATACTTAATTTTGCTAGTCCCTTAGCAAACACTTATTTGAAAAAGAAGTGAAAAAGAAAAGAAAACGAGAGAGAATGCAAGGATCAATGCTGATTATTAAACTTGCCTTCATTAAATTGAAATATGGACCTCGGTCAGTTCTTTGGATTATTAATGTGTCAGAACCTTATTTGGACTTAAGTTTAAAACTTAATAGCCTCTAAGATCCACTAATCTATAGTCAAGACACCTCAATAATCCAGATCAGAGCAAGTTTACATACACAAACCCTGAAGACCATGAATCCTTCCTTGTACAGCGTAAGTGAGGTATAGCTCTCCACCTCAGAAGTAGCAAAGTGGCAACCCTCCCCAACAAGGTAACTCTATGACCCTAGTCTGGCCACTCTTTCCTCGAGGAGCAGGGTATTCCCTTCTAAGTTCAAGTTCAACCGGCTCAAGAAGAGGGGGAATAAGAGAATGGACCATGGCCAGTGTAAGCATGTATCCCTGGGAGCTTAACCAGTGTAGCTAAGTCTCCCTGCTGCAAGCTTCATAAGATGGAACATGAATCTCAAGCTTTGCTTATTGCACTATATACACTCCGGTGGGATTATCATTTTCTCTCAGACCCACCACTTTTGGAGTTCTTTTCTTTTTGCATTTTTTTTATGTGCATATATACAACATATCTACAAAGTACAGCATATATACATAAGGAGTTTTTCCTCTTGATCCAGTAGACTATCCCTCTTTTGAAGCATTATTGCAACCCACAACTCTTGTCGTTAGACCTCATGGCAATCAGACCAAGTTGAGACGCACTTCCTTCACTATAAGAAGAAGAGAGGTTCCGCCTAGAAGTACTACCCTCATATGCTAGCCCAAGTCAAGGAAGACTGCCTCCTCACCACCTCATCCGTAGAGAGCTCGGTGTAAAGTGTGGGTCTAAGTCAAGCCATTGTCTATATAAGTCATGTGTGTGTTGTTAAGTGCTCTACTTAGGCTCATTGAGATGACATATGATCATACCCTAGTGGAATCAAAGAGTTAAGTCACCATGGACCTGAAAAGTCTCAACCCTAAGCCCTATAAGGTTCCTCTTATAATTAGGTGGATTAAGATCTTAACCAAGCTCCATTTTTCAATTTAATTGCAGGCTAGTTTAAATGTCAACTATAATCCAGGAAAAACTATACAAATATTTACAAAGATGTTATTTACAAAATATTTACATATGTGCAAAATTTTTGAAAAATATTTTGAAAACATGGATGTATGCATGAATGCAAGTTTTGCAAAGTATGTACACAAATTTACACAAGGTTTTTGCAAACTTTTGATTTTCAAAACATTTTACAAAAATTTTGTACTATATACATAATTTTGATATGAAAATATTTACAAGCTATTTACACAAAAGATTTTTACAAACATTTTTACAAAAATAATTTGTACTACTAGCTATGTATGTGCAATAAAATAATTTTTATTTACAAGGAAAATTTTTAATTTTTATGGATTTTTGGGTTTTAGCCATTTTTATTTATTAACACACTCACACAAAGTACGAGTTATGGCTAAAGTATATATGGAATATATACATACCCCCCTATACTTAGCTCGAACGATGTCCTCAGAGTCAAGAGCGATGAAGAAGACATAACTCGTGCCTAGTATCGGGAAGTGAAAAGGAAGGCTATATACAAAGATGAATGAACGAATAGAAATGCAAGAGGATCTCGGGTTTCCCCCCTATACTTAGGATCAAATACTCCTAAGTATAGCAGGTTGTACACGAAGGGAAATCCGAGTGAAAATGTACAGGGTCTACCTCCCCTATACTTAGGGTAAAATATCCCTAAGTATAGGCAGCAAAACAGAGGTAAAAATGAATCAAAAGAAACTCAAAAGTCTCACACCCCCCTATACTTAGGGTAAAGTGCACCCTAAGTATAGCAACGTCGAAGATGTAAATGGGGTGTTGTAGTGAAGAATGGTGTGATATGGACAACTGGATCTATACAAGTCTGGAGAGCAGTGATAATCAGGCGTGAGATGCAATAGATGTGAGTCAAGAGACCACATCTCACGCAAAATGAATCGGGGCAACGTCAACGACCATCGGCTCATGATCTAGATATGGCTTGAGCCGCTGCCCGTTAACACGAAAGGTACTCTCAGAAGACACATCAGATATATCAATACTCCCGTTGTCGTGTACCTTTCTAAACAAGTAAGGTCCCTTCCATTTGCTCTGTAGCTTCACTGGGAATAATCTCAACCTGACATCGAACAACCATACTCGCTGACCTGGCTCAAACTGCTTGTGGCTGATATGAGAATCATGCCACTCCTTCACTCTATCCTTATACTGTAGGCTGCTCGAAAAGGCTGCATCACGAAGCTCCTCCAGGGCTGCTAACTCTGCCCTCCTCTGGTCTCCTACACTCACAGGATCCATGATGATGTTTGTAACTGCCCAGAGTGACCTATGTCTAAGCTCAACAGGAAAATGGCAAGGCTTGCCATAAACGAGGCGAAAGGGAGACGCACCCAACGATGTCTTGAAGGACGTCTGATATGCCCACAAGACCGAGTCCAAAAGCTGTGACCAATCCTTTCGGTCAAGGAGGACGACCTTCTGCAATATAGTCTTGATCTTCCGGTTCGACACTTCAGCAAGACCAATGGTCTGAGGATGGTACGATGTGGCTACTCGATGGTCTATGCTGAACTCGCTAGCAAGGGCCTTTACCTTGTTGTTTGACGAAATGAGACCCCCCGTCAGATATCAACACTCGAGGTACCCTGAACCGTGAAATGATATTCTTCCTCAAAAATCGGCAAACAGTCCTAGCATCTGCGGTTCGGGTGGGGATGGCCTCAACCCAATGACTAACATAATCAACAGCTAACTGAATGTACTCAAATCCCTGACTCCTAGGGATTGGACCCATGAAATCGATGCCCCATGCGTCAAAAACCTCACAGAAGAGAATGGGCTGCATCGGCATCATATCACGCTGTCCACAAGTGCCCATCCTCTGATAGTCAGTACACCTCTTCATGAACTCATCAGAGTCCTTGAAGAGGGTAGGCCACCATAGGCCGAATTGGAGCACTTTCTGTGCTGTTCTCCTCCCAGAGTGATGTCCTCCTGCCTCAAGCTTGTGTCAGTAAGTGAGGACGTTGTGGTGCTCCTCCTGAGGAATGCACCTACGCCAGACGCTATCCCCTCCTTCGTGATAAAGGACGAGATCCTCCCAGTGGTAGAACTTGGCCTTCGCGAGGAAGGTCTCAAGTCTCTGCCTGGGCCAATCTTGTGGGACTTTCATGGAAACAAGAAAGTTCATAATATCGACGTACCAAGGGAGAGAGGCGATAGCAAGGATCGCCTCATCTGGGAAGGTCTCACAAATAGGCTCGATCTGCTCGGAATCCTCAAGATACTCCAATCGGGAGAGATGATCCGCTACCACATTCTTGACTCCAGGCTTGTCCTTAATCTCTATATCAAACTCCTGGAGTAGAAGGATCCCTCTGGTCAATCTGGCTTTGGCATCCTTCTTTGCCATGAGGTATCGGATGGCGGTGTGATCAGTGAAGATGGTCACTCCAGATCCAATGATGTACGATCTGTATCTAGGGAAAACACGATGGCTAGCATCTCCTTCTCAGTGACTGTGTAGTTCCTCAGAGCTGCATCCAAAGTCTAGCTAGCGTAGTGAATAGCAAAGGGGACTCCATCCCTCCTCTGTCCCATCATGACCCCTACGGCAAAATCGGAGGCATCCGTCATGATCTCGAATGGGAGAGACCAATCAGGCGGCTGCAGGACAAGAGCCTTGACAACTAAACTATTGAGAGTCTCAAATGACGCTAGACACTTATCATCCACAATGAACTCGGTGCCTTTCGTAAGCAGATCAGTCAATGGTCGGTCAATCCGGCTGAAATCATGAATGGATCGTCGGTAGAAACCGACATGCTCCAGAAAAGATCGTAACTGCCGCAAGTTGGACGATGGACTGAGTTTCCTAATGATATCCACCTTGGGCGGATCAACCTCTATGCCCATGTTGGAGATGATATGGCCATGCACCGTCCCTTGAGTCACCATGAAGTGACTCTTCTCCCAAGAAAGCTCAGGTGCACCTCAATACATCGCTGGAGGACGCGGTCTAGGCAGTCAAGACAAGAGTCGAATCCATCGCCGTAGACGGAAAAGTCGTCCATGAAGATCTCCAAGCACTCCCCTACCATGTCCGAGAAGATGGAAAACATGCACCTCTGGAATGTCACCGGAGCGTTGCACAATCCAAAGGGCATCCGTCTGAAAGCATATGTCCCGAAGGGACAGGTAAAGGTAGTCTTGTCCTGGTCCTCTGGCACAATCGCCACCTGGTTGTATCCGAAGTACCCATCCAAGAAACAGTAATGGCTCTTCCCTGCCAGTCTCTCAATGATCTGATCAATAAAGGGTAGGGGGAAATGATCCTTCTTGGTGGTCTGGTTGAGTCGTCTGTAATCCACGCAGACCCGCCAAGAAGTGGGTACCTGGGTAGCGATCTCCTCTCCAGACTCGCTGACAACTGAAGTGATGCCCATCTTCTTAGGCACCACATGCAATGGACTGACCCACTTGGAATCGGAGATGGGGTAGATAAAATCAGCGCTCCACCATTTCGAGATCTCCTTCATGACAACATCTCGAAGGTTCGGGTTCGGTCACCGCTGGAACTCACGCGACGGCTTCGCGTCCTCCTCGAGATAGATATGGTGGGAGCACAGTGCCGGACTTATCCCCTGGAGATCCGCTACACTCCATCCTATCACCTTGCGGTTCTTTTCAAGAACCCCCATCAGACGGGATTCCTGCTCTCCAGTCAAATCCGCTGAGATAATAACTGGGTACATCTCATGCTCGCTCGCAAGGAACCTATACTTCAGCGATGAAGGAAGAGACTTCAGCTCTGGACAACACTGTGCTGGTGGATCTGGCCTCTAAAAGGTCTGAGTGAATGCGGCCAAATCTACATGGGAGAATGGAAACTCTCTCTCGCACTCTGAATCGGGCGAAGGCTGCTCTGTTGGTATCTCTCTGCTCTGTGTGGAATCAGCCTCCTCCCTAGTTGTCGGCTCTGTGGAAGTCAGATACAGTATCAAATCATCAAACTCAGCCCAATCGAAATCTGACTCCGAGGGATCTGTATCAGAATCACTAACAAACTCTGCCTCGTGATCGGGGACCGGCTCTGCTGCCTGAGATGTATCCTAGACCAGGGGTGCACTATCCAAGATCTCCTCTATTGTCATCTGTGCATCTGAAAACTCTGAAGGTGAGAGGATGGCATGTGCTACTAGGTCTGCCCAAACTGCCTCATCATCTGTGATCACAAAGTCGCAGTCCTGGTGGATGTCTTGCCATGCATCTATCATCTGCTCTGAATCGAAAGTCTACTCGGAGCAAGCTGAATCTCGAGCTCTAGTCTCCTCGATCGTCTCTATTTGTACACTCTTGCCCTCGATGCGAAAGTATACCTTCCCGCTATCATGATCGGATACCGCCTTGGCTGTGGCCAAGAACGGGCGTCCTAAAATGATGGAGGTATCGGTCACGGACTCAGGGATCTCCATGTCCAACACAACGAAGTCCACGAGGAATTTTAGGCCCTGAATCATGATGACAACGTCCTTCAATAACCCCTTCGGCCTCTTGACAGATCGATCAGCAAACTGAAGGACCGTCCTGCTCTGTCGTAGAGGGACCAACTCGAAGCGGTCAAGTAGGGCTGCCGGAAGTAGGTTGATCGAAGACCCACTGTCTAATAGAGTACGATCGAACCTCTGCTCCTGAATATGGCATCTGACATACGGGGCTCCTGCATCTGGCCTCTTGACTGGCAGACGGTTCTAAATCGCGAAGCATGTGGCATGAGTGAGCACATGGATCTATGACTGGTGGTTCCTCCTCTTCCTCCTGACAATGTCCTGTCTCTGAGTGATCTCTGGAGTAGAGGTATATGCTCCAAGGCCTCCTGTAGAGTCAGCTGTATGTGGAATCGATCTATCATCTGCTGGTTGAACTCTATCTGATGGTTTTTTTTAGGATTTTCTTTTTTCTGCCCCTTAGCCAAGCGGAGTGCTTGGGGAAAGGGGATTGCTGGGTCCTTCTCAGATGAAGGACTATGAGAAGGTCTGGGCTGCTCAAGCACGGCAGAATCCACGCATACATCATCAATCACCACAGGTGGATCAGAATAAAACAAACCCTTTCCTTTATTCACAGAAATGTCCTGAGGTACATGAACATATGGAAAAATAACAGGACTCGCTATAGAAGTGTTGGTGGCCTCAGCACCACCCTCAGCATCTGGATATGCGGCATCAGTATCGCGCTCTGGCTCGGCATCATGTCTTGTGGCATCAGTACCTCCTCCTCCATCAGGTGAAACGACGGCCTCAGTACCGTCGGCTGGATCAACGTCTGCAGTGGCGTCAGTACCACCGTCATCATCTCTAGCGGCCTCAGCACCGCTCCTCTCCTCGCCTGGCGCTCCTGAAGTGGCATCTGGTTGTCGCTCAGACGAGGCGCCGCCTGCTGGCATCCTACCGCTCCTAAGTGTAACAAAATCAGCATCAAACATGTATGCAGACATATCACCAAGTGAAGCACTAGGAGTGGTAATCTCAGTGAACTCTACCTGCTCATACTTCCTCTTGAGGCTGTTGGGGTTCGGCTCAATATGGGCAGGGATGGCGGCCTTCCCTCTCATGATCTCCCTCATCTCCTGACGGAACTCATCCATCTCCCGTCGATATGTGGCATGCTGCTCGGTCATGAGGCAGGCCAACTCATCTAAGGCAGGGTTCTCATAGGTCGGTCCATGAGAACCTGACGGGTAGCCTCGCTGGTAGTGAGGCTGCTGCTGCTGGTGAGGGTGAGAGGGGTACTGCTGATGATGATACTGCTGCTGATGAAGTTGCTCTCGCCTCCAAGGTTGTCCCTGCTGATAGGGATGAGGACCATATTGCTGTTGATGGTATGACTGTTGCTGGTGGTGTACTAGGGGCTGCTGTTGTTGGTGCTGCTCACGTTGCTGGCCGTACTGGCCAGCCTGGGCTGGAGGCGGCTGCTGGGAACTGTCGGTCGACCAACGGAATCCAGGATGGTCTCGTCGGATACTAGGCTTGGGTCGGTCGTACGAAATCCCGTTGACATTCGTCAACGGCTCCTGCTCGTACGAGGGCGGGGGAAGTACTGCCAGAGGCTGATCCGGCTGGTAAACCACCATCTGAGTATCTGGGGATGGCGGTGACTGGTAAGGCTACTGCAGCTGCTGGTACGACTCCACCTAGACATGGTGAACCTGTCGAGGCTGACTGGAGTGCTGGGACGAACTACCGCTGCTGCTCGGATCTCCTCGTGACCTAAGACGAGGCTGAGAAGTCATCTGTGCCTCCTGGACACACATGATCTGTGTCTTTAGGTCGCTCGGTGTCCGTGTCATCTGATCAATCTACGTCATGCCCTGGCACTGCTTCTTCTCTATAAGCTTGATCCGGTCCAGCTTCTCGCTGATGATGCCCATGTCTGTGGCTGAGGACTCGGCCTGTGCGGCTGCTACGGAGGAAGTTGATGGACCGGCATCGACCCGTGCTATCCTCTGGTACTGCACGGTCTGTGGCTGGGGTCGTCCCTGAGTGTAAAGGCAGGTCTGGAACATCACTGTATAGTTCTCGGCCATCTCCTCATAGATGGCCCAGACCTGATCCTCATCCTTGGCGAAGTAGGAAGCACCACAAGAAGCATTCACCAGGCCCTGCAGCTCTGGTGTCAACCCGTAGAAGAAGCTCTGAACTAGGTTCGGCTTCGTGATGCTGTGGTGCGGGCATCTGTCTGTAAGCTCTCTGAACCTCTCCCATGCCTCGTGAAACTGCTTGTTGGGGAGCATGGAGAAGTTGCTGATCAGGGCCCTCGCTGCATTGGTCCGCCCGAGTGGATAGTACTTGTTCAAGTACTCGATGCGGAGCTGCTCCCAGGTGTACACAAATCTCCCTAAATGCTTCAGCCAGTTGGCTGCTCTATCGGTGAGGGAGAAAGGGAAGGCAATCATACGGATGGTGTCCTCGTCCACCTGTCGATCGTGAATGGTGTTGCAGATCATCTCGAACTTCTGGAGATTAGATGGGGCTCCTCAGTGGCGAGCCCGTGGAAGCAGGGGAGGATCTGAAGTGTTTGTGGGGGGAACTTAAAGTCCCCCACTATCGCCGGAAGTACCACCCACCGGTGTGTAAGTGTCGATCCGGGGTTGTGCAACTCCCGCATTGGTCTGGCTCCTGTTGCTGCTGCTGCGGCTGCTGCTCCCGGCTGGGCTGGCTCATCGGGCCGATCGTGTATCTCTGGCCCGCCTCCTGCGGCTCTCTGCTGCTTACGGTTGGCTCTCATCCGCTCCATATCTCTCCTCATCTCGACCATGAAAGCCCCGTGATCCCTAATCTGCTGCCGCATCGTCTCGAGGGAGGCTATCAAGGTGTTGATTGTCGCACCCTAGTCTAGGACGTAGGTCTGCTCTGATCGGGGACCTCCAGTGCAGTCGTCGCCGCTGTCGGCCATGGTCTCTGCAAAGGCAAAAGACCCAAACTCAGGTGCCGATAAATCATCAATCTGTTGTCTCTCATCTGGCACTGTCATCTCAGGGCTGGTAGAAGGGTGGTCAAGGGGGAACAGGGCGGAATCGAACTCGGGTTTGGAGAGTGGGTCTCGGCTCTCGCGAATCAACCTAGATGAATGGGCTGGAGTGCTAAAAAGCGGTGCAGTTAGAGGCTGCCTAAGAAACCTCCTGCCCATCATCCTGATTTGGCGAGTCGGGCGGATGAGATCTGGAAACACACAAGATGAGCAAACAAAACCCCAAGTTCACATACTCAACACAGAGCTGAAGACCGTAAGGGTTCGGTCAATTTATCTTGTTAATTTTTATTTAGGTGATCAAGTCAGGATATCAGAGCGGTTAGCGAGCTGGTAGGAATCCAACGCCCCCAAGAGACTGTCCCGATCTCGAACTAGATCTTTCCCAGCCAGTACAAGTCGCGGACTGTTTACCGGCTACCCGATCGGCTCGCTCTGTTAAGGATATCGCGGCCCGCTTTACCGGAGACCGGAGCGATCCTCACTGGAGAACGACTAGCCCAGAAGCAGTAGTCTGAAAAGGGGTCAGATGTGGCTCTAGCCTAGGGTGCGGGTCGCTCTCTCGCTCATACAAACCAGACAATGAGGGGGTTTCTCTCCCCAAGAAAAAATTTTTATGGTGAGGTGTCTTTTAGGGTCAAGTGTGTTTAGTAGTCCCAATTTTATAGTTTTTCTTTTTTAGGTATTTTTCAAAGTAAACAACGCCTAACGAATTTTTTGGGTTCTTCTGATTATTTTAAGTCCAGAAAACATGGGGAGAAGACGAAAAAGCCGATGCGCGATGAAATCAATGATGCATGCTGAGTAAGAAGGCGTACCTGACTCCAGCACTCTACATGTAGGGTGATCCGCGCATAAAATAAAAGACTATAAATAAACTACCTATATGATGCACGAGGAAATCGGCCTTAACCAGCAACTTCTACACGAGAGAACTATTGACTAACGGGTCACAGGAGGGATCGGTGTTCGATCTCGGATGCCGATCGGTGCCCGCCACAACGGGTCCTGCCAACGTTGTATACGGCCTCTAGCGACGTGTGACCCCTCAAGCGACCAGGTTATATGTCCAATTACGGTCTAATATGCACAGGAATATATTAAGTGTTTGGATCCTAATTATTACGGCTCAATCAAATAAAAATCCTAAGCTAAGGCCAAAACCGTGAAAATCATATGAGCAGTCAAAAAGAAAATAAAAATCGAAAAACACGAGAAACCGGTGAAAAACTCGGTGAGGTCCCCCGAACACACCGGTGCTCGACGAAACAGACCCTGGTAGATCACCAATAAGTCCAAGTCATGTCCATGTATTATTACAATAATATGATCTGAAAGTAAATCTAAACTAAACTAGCTACACTCCCGCACTCCTACTCGCCTCCTCGCGCTCTCCTGCGGCTCTGTGCAAGAGGGAGCCGCCTCCAAATCTCGCGGTTGCGTCGGCTCTTCGAGAAGAGCTGCCTTGGTCCTCGGGCCCTCACAAGCAAATAAACAGAAGTGTCAAACCAGTTTAAATAAAAGACAAGCAATAAAAATAAAATAAAATAAAATGACACTATATGTAGAAGTGAAAATAAAGACAAAACAAACAAAACAAACAAAAACAAAATAAAGAAAATAAAAAAAACAGAGAAAAACAAAAAGCCGCGAAAAGCTACGGAAAACTGAAAAGCCACGGAAAAAGCCGCGAAAAACAAAATCAAATAAAAATGAAAAAAAACAAGACTCCTAAGCCGTGCTCCCCAGCAACAACGCCATTCTGATGAGCCGAGAAGTCCTCTCACAGATCCGGATCAGGTATGAAATCAATCAAGGATCGTTGCGACCCGAATCTCGAGACTCAGCTCGATCAAGAAAAATTAAGGAACCACCAAAATCAAAGATAAAATCAATAAAACACGAAGCGGTCCTCGCTATTTTATTAACCCAGTATAGCGACCAGGGTCGGACTCAGGGAGCACGAGATGGCAGAATAATTGGTGGATTTTTTAAAAGTTTCTAATTCTTTTTATGTTTTTAATTATAAGGGAAAATATAAAACAAATGAAAATGGCAACAAACAAGTATTTATAAAATACTCCAAAAAAGGTCAAAAAATCAAATAAAAATTATTTTTATGTTTTTTTATATTTTTAAGTATTTTTGATGATTTTCTGATACTTTTATGATTTTTAGTTGGTTTTCTAAAAATTGAGAAAAGGGAAAACAATAACAATATGTACAGTCAGATTTTAAAGGCAAATTAAAAATATATATTGGCCTATAAAAATCTGATGGTAATTTTTACAAAAAGTAACAACAAAAACTAAACTCCAGAAAAAGAGTTTGTATTTTTTTGATTTTTATATAATTTTTTAGGATTTTTATAGTTTTTTTAATGTTTTTTATTTTTATGGGTTTTATAAATCCAATTGGCACAAAAATTGGAAAGAAATTTAAAGATAACAAAACAAACAAACGTAAATCTTTTTAGAATTTTTAAAGGAATTTTTATATTTTTCTTTGATTTTCTATGCTAGACAGTATCAAAGATTAATGTTTTTTATTTTTTAAAAATAACAAAAAGCCTCGCAAATATCTCGAAAATTTAGGAAAATTTTTACACAGTGGCAGGAGCCGTGTAACCAAATTTCACCTAATTTGGAGTTCAATTGATATTTTATTCAATAAAAACAAGGCACACTGCAAGCAAGGACCTAAGTGCAAGAAAACATACTTTAAGGGCCAAACAATTACAACTATAAAAATCTAGGGGCCACTACTGCAAAAAGTCCAAAAACACACGAGCAATACACGTGACTGGCATTCACAAGGGCATTTCTGTAATTCTTATTTAAAAAGATGCAAACAGTAACAAGCATAAAGTTCGGGACTAAAGGTGCAAATAACCCACAACTCACGTGTCGATGCACGTGTCTCACATAAACCGGGACTAGTTTGCAAATAGCAAAAATCTAAGGTCCTAAATGCAAATGTTCCACATAAAAAACAACTTCCTAAAATATTTACAGGACTAACTAGAAATAATAAAAAGACAGGGGCCTAAGGGAAATTACCCCTTTATTAACGATCGACGGCTGAAGGGGCGCCACGTGGAGATCGGTCGGCTATGGTGCGTTGGTGCCTCTTCAGCGTTGGGCGCCTCTGATGGAACTCCTCAAATGATCGGACGGCTGGTAGCTCCCTACAAATGGATGGCTCGATGAAGACCTGGAGCGAGGAGCTCTATCTGACGGCGATGGAGGGTCCAGCAAGAACACGACGCCGGCGAACTTCGCCGGCCCAGTACGCGCAGTGGAGGACTCCTCTGGTGCTGCTGAGATGGGGAAAAGAATGTGCGTCGTCTTCCGCAGCTGGCGGGTAGCTCCGACGAAGCCAAGGAGCCCTGGAGAGCTCCGGCGACAAAGGGGGCACGAAGCTCCTGTGCCTGAATGTTTGGACCCCCCGATGGGGCCCTTTCAACCAGCAAGCTGCAAAGAACGACTCCAAGGTCGAAGGCAAAGTACCTCGACCCGGTGAGAGGTGGAATCGATGATCGGATGAGGTGTGGCAGAGGTCTCCGACGAGGCGATGGCGATGGGGACCTGAGTTCCTTCTCTGGGGCGAGTTAGGTTGATCGGAGGGCTGTAAAAGATGGAGAGGAGACTCGTGAACTGATGAATCCACATTTCATCATCTTTATTCTATCATTTTGGCCTCAAAAACCCTAGTAAATTCGTGTAAATACCCTTAATTCTAGCATCTTAGCATTCATGCATATGCATGTAAATAGTGTATAAAATACTGTAATTAAAGCTAAAATTAGTAGTAAATAAAAGAAAAGAATAAAGAATAAAATATTGTAAATATTTTATGACCCGAAACCCCGAGACCTAGGCATCTCGATGAATAGGTCGACAAGAAATAAAGTAGGGGAGATAAGGGCCAAAATACCTATTCATTTCATTCATTCTTTATTCATTTTGGGACCTATTTTTGGTTCCACTTTTTATACCTCAAATAAAGAAACTTTGTACATGAAAGTTGTACATAATTAAATAAATAAAAATACAAAATTAATTTCACTTAAAAATATTGTACAGATAAAAAGTTATGATCTGAATAAAATTCTAAAATCCCAAATTCCCAGAGCTGTATCTTGCAAATAAAAACTCTAAATGCATGAAACTCACCTTTAATTGTATATAATTTAAAATAAGCTATTTAATGGTAGTGGTTTCGAATTTGGCGGAGCTACGGTTTGAAAGTTGAGTTTTGGACCCTCATTGTGGACTTGTACAGATTAAAATATTCATTTTATTTATTATTCATTATTTTTGTAATTCTATATTTTTATAATTTTGTAAATATTATTATAATATATATATGTATTAAAATCGGAATAAAACTAAAATAAAACACAAAATAAAAATACTTGTATTTATAATACATAAGTATGATACCTATAAGTATACCTACATAAAATATACTCCTATTTTATTAAGTGCATAAAATACATCAGAAAAATAAAATAAAAATATTTTTAAGTGTATAAAAGTATTCTATAATTTTATAAAATAATAAATAAAATAAATAAAATTAAATTCACAAAATAAAAATCAATTATTAAAATATATAGATAATATACCTATAAAGGCTATAAAAGGTAACTTATAAAATTATACTTCATAAAAATAATTAAAAATTATAATGAAATACCTTATAAAATAATAAATATTTTTTTATTAAATAACATCAAAATAATAAAATCATCTACTATTTTAAAATGATTTTTTCCAGGATTTTCCTGGTTGGTCCGCGTGGACCAACCAGGGGGCTTGGAGAGTTGACCGGCGGGTCAACTCTCTGACCCTCTCCTGTAGCTTGTCAGAAATCTCATTTTTGCTCCATCTTTGCGGATTTTTGAGGCTTTTACAAGCATCATCTCATGATCGCTCCTTCTTGACTTTTGTTGCTCGTATACCCATGATACACGTCCTAAGCTTATCTTGGGCTTTGGATCAACACGACGCCCGTTGCACCTCGATCTTTGGGCACGCTCGACCATCTTTCAAAAACCGCACCCCATCTTCATCCCTCCTTTGAACCGCCTTTGAGAAGCCTCAGACCTCCGGGAGTGGGTTTAGGGAGAGCTCTGGTGACAGGGGAGAGCCCCAAACCCTTCGCCGAGGTGCGGCGAGGCTGAAGGTCGGCTTCCACAACCACCTCCGGCCACTTGATCGTCGAGGTTTCATCTCACCGTTCGCGGCTTGAGGTCTGTTTTTATTCATTTTTTTTTGCTTTGTTATGTTCACAGTCGCCTTAGGAATTAGATGTAAATCTCCATTTTGATTGAAACCGATCTAATCATCAGCGCCACCACCTCGTCGGAGCAAGCTCCGGCGAGCCCCATCTTGCACCACTCCGACACCATTCCACCCCATGGTGATTTGCGGTATTTTTCCTGCGGCCACACCTAACTTTTTTGCAGGTATTAGAGCCTTCACGCGTGACAGGAGGGTTTTGCCCGTTCACCGGTCGTACCTGGAGGACCTCCGCTCCTCCGACCTCGCTGGTGAACACCAGAACTTCTCCTATCTTTTTGAGGCCCCCAGTCGAAGTAGAGATCTTCCAGGAAGCTTCTTGGGCATTTTGGAGCGTCAATCTTGCGGTGGATGTGAAAGATCGGGACCTGGGAAACTCACCCCGCGGCGGGTTCGTCCCAGTTCTTCGTCGATCACTCCTTGCCGCCCGATCAACCCTCGTTCTTCCAGGAGCGCAGACACTGTTGGATTGGCCTCTACGTCAGTCGATCGATCATCCAAGAGGCTTCTAATCCTGGCCGTTTGCGCGAAGCAGTATCAGGCGTCCCGACGTCGACACGTGGATTAATGGGTGCGCCTCTACCGTCGGATCCACCCACTGGGTGTTTTGCAATTTTTCCCCCATCGTTTTTTTGTATTTAATAAATCAGACACAAACTTTCATTTGCCGTTATTTTATTTTGCAATATTTGCTTGTAAGCCCCTTAAACTTTCTGTATTTGCCAACGGGTCCTGGCCACGTCACCTCACGTGACAAGCGCACGTGAGGCGCGTAGTCATTTTGCAGGATCACCCTTGTAGTTTCGGAGATTTCTATTTAGTACAGATACTTTAACATGCAGTTATAATATTCTGGATTTTTTGCACTTAAGCCCCCAACGTTTTGTATATTTGCATGTAGGTCCTCCCCAGGCGCGTGCGCTGCGCGTGCATGGGTGGGCATTTAGCATCGACACCCTTGTGGCTTTAAGTTTTTGTATTTAGTCCAGCAAACTTCTTAGTTAGTTATACATTTTCTGGAACATTTGCACACAAGCCCCTGGACGTTTTCCTATTTACAAAATTGCCCCTGTGAGTGTGATTTTTCTTTTTGGTATTTCTAATTATTTCATGCATCTATAAGTCCCTAAAAATTACCGAAAAATGTCAATGTGTGTCTAATATATTGCATTTTCAAGCCATATTTTTATTTTTTTCATTTTTATTGCATTTTCATATTTATTAAAAATAAAAAATATGCATTTTAGCCACTGTTAGCATTAGAAACTACCAAAATAATATCAAAACCCCTTGAAAAAATCCAAAAAAAATACCTTAGGACTATCTTATTGTCTTTTAATTATTATCCAAAAATCATTAAAAATTTCAAAACAAAAACCTTAAAAGTTAGAAAACCTCTAAAAACTTTTTAAAAATCTAAAAAATCCTAAAAATATAAACTCTGTTTCAGAATTTTCTCTATTTTATTTCCTTTATTTTAAAATTAATATAAGGAATTTTGGGTACTGTTTAGTATTTTTCATCCTCGTTTTAAATTTGGCCAGCAACCTAGTTCACTATTTTCTTGTATTTTGGCCTTTAAAATATCAAACAAATTCAGAAAAATTCCCAATAATCATAAAAACATCATAAAATTATAAAAATGCCAAAAACATTAAATTTTCTGAATTCCGGCTATTTTTCTCTATTTTTATAAATACCTTATCCCCTCTTTTCTTATATTATATATATTCTAGTTATTGAAAAGGAAAACTAAAAAAATATAAAATATAAAAAAGAAAATATAAAATCAGAAAATTAAAAATCAAAATACAAAATTAAAAATCAAATAAAAAATTAAAAATTAAAAACCCACAAAAATATAGCATACTTGTAGACACTTGATCACATATCACACACACACAATTTGCTTGATCTATCCTGCTTGCTCCCTGAGTTCAACACTCTACATACTTGCACTATACACATTTCTTGTAGAGTTTAAATAAATTTGACTCCACACTTGCTTCTCTTTGTTTGATTGATTTGATTGTGGATTCATTCTTGATTTATTCGGGTTTCGTGAGCGGTCGCTCAGCGACACTATGGTCCCGCCTTGTGTGGACTATTTTGACCCTCGCAAAACCTGAGTAATCAAATGGCGACGTTGCCGTGGAGCAGCAACGCATAGTTCGGCTTCTTGCTTGTGCTTGTGATTGCTTGTCTATATTTTTGCCTTCTTTATTTGCTCATTTATTTGATATCGTTGTTTGACTGGTCTAATCACTCTCCCTTGTTGGACTTGTGTGAGGAATTGCGGATCGAGGGAGACGCTCCACCCTAGGCATCTACACACCCACGTGAAGGCGGCAGGAGACTTCTGACCTAGCATCAAAGAAGGCAGGGAGGACTTGAGAAGACAGTCGTACTTTTGAGCATTTTGTGTAGTATTTATTCTTGTAGTTTAAGTGAGAGAGAGACTCTATTTTTGTAATAATACAGGTACACCGGACATTAGGACATTCGGGCCTAATTTCCAAGTGATTGTTCACTTGGGGGCTCACCGCGGCTTTCTCGCGTTTTTCTTCACATTTTTTTATTTGTTTTCCAATTTTATTTTTATTTTCTTTTGTGTGATTGAGCCCTTAGCCGTAGGAGATGCTTGGCGATAGACTAGGTCCAAACACCTTAATATCTTGCATGTACCTATAGTGCACTTTGGACTTAGTTCAAAACTCTAAACAGTCGTCTCGTCATCTTCAAGCCTTCGCACCACGAGCCCACCCTGCCAAGCGCTGCTCCTGAACTCGACGTGTCGAGAGGAGGAGGGGTGAGCCTAGACCGGACTCCTGGATTGAAGATCGCTGACTGACTTGTGGTTCTTCACGCTAATAGCAGCTTCTCACACTTAGGGCGATTTCATCGGCTTGCATTTGCATATAGATAGGTTTCAATTCTGTTGAGCATCCTTGCATGTAGAGTGTTGGAGGCAAGGTGAGCATTTACGCTTTAGCATTCATCATCGATTGCCGCTTGCATTGCTTTTCCACCTCTCCCTCTGATTTTGATCACCTAGGTGCTTAAAAGAATTGAATCCTCTTTAGGATCGTGCATTTCTCATTAAAAATCCAAAAAAAGTGATAACCAATAAAATTGGGACTGCTAATATTATTCGACCCTAAAATCAACTAAAAAGATAAATTCTCTTGGGGCGAGTAATCCCCTCATTGTCTTCGCCTTTACTTGCTCGCGCACAGACTAAGGGTAGTACCCAAATCCCATTCAGTCCCCTAAGTATGTGTGCTAATCTTTGACTTCTCACCTAACTCTAAAATAGATAAGATAAAAAGACCGACTTTTTGGTCTCTACCGAGTTGAGTAGGTGAATTGAGGGTTTGTATTATTTTCATTTTTTGTGATTGTTTTGTGTGTGTCCTAGATCGCCTCTGCGCATTTGCGCTTTTTCTCCACTCTCTTGACTTGACCGTCATGCTCTCCCGATCATTTTCTTTTATTTTCGAGATGGACCCCTAGAGCGTATTTTATCCAGACTTTGCGGATCCCTCGTTCACTCCAGTCGGTCCACCTCACTTTTATCAGGAGGACCCTCCTCCTACTTTTTCTGATTTTTGTACATACCCGCCTCCGCCACAGTATCAGGACTCGGCTTTCTATCCACATCCACCTCCACCTTCACACCCACCTGAGTCCGACCTATTGGAGTCACCTCCCTCGATCTCCATGAGTGACATGTTGATCCTAATGATGGAGCACACTAATTTGATGAGAGAGCATCTTGCCACTTTGAGAGAATATCAGACTAGTGCTCCTTTTGTCGAGGATACAGATTACCTTGTGGGTGATCATGGGAGCTTGCAATCGCCCAAAATACAAAAAAATGAGAAAAAAAATAAAAACACAAAAAGAGTTCAGGAGACATTTGGTTGAGTCAGGCCGTGAGAAGAGTGTCCATCTACCAGATCATCTACCCACCTTCATTCACACACTGTCCCACCTTTGACCCCGAGGATGCCGTTGTACAGACTGCTCTTGGCATGCCTCGTGTACATGTTGATTCGACTTCCTCACTTGTATGGAGGAAGTCTAAAAATTCAAAAAAATATTGACTGAACCCGAAGTGGTGGCCACTATTCATGAGATCATCCGTGCCCCACTTCAACAGGCCATGACCGATTTATCTGCTCCTCTTCCCAAGAAGAGAAAGTGGAGGAGCAGATCTGAACGTCACCTTCTGACCATGGCCACTGCCCACACCATCACACACCATCCCATTCCTAGAAAGAAGAACACAGCTACCCCCTTCATCACTTGCACCATCTCTGACCATACATGTGATCACACTCTCCTAGACGGCGGTGCGTCTATTAGCATATTACCCTTCTCGCTGGTACAGTCTCTTCACTTAGGGCCTCTAAAAAAACCAGGATGATCATATAATTTGCTGATGGATCTATCAAGAGGCCGAAGGGTATCCTTGAAAACACTGTCATTTCTATTCAGGGCACGAGCTACCATGTTGACTTTGTCGTGTTGCCCATGGAGACCTCCACAGGGGAGCCATCTCCAATCATCCTGGGACGACCATTCCTCGCCTCTGCGAGGGTCGTTATTGACTATGGATCAGGAGAGATTCACTTCTGTCTTGTTGACGCAAGCGAAGCGTCAATCACCGCACCCACAGTTGATCAGAGACCTGCACCTGATGCACCCTCACCGATTCTAGCTGGCTCCGAGGCATGTGACCGATTTGATGATATTAGAGATGTTTGCTTAGCGACCACTAATGAGACCCGAGGAATCCCCCGAAAGGGGAGGAACTCGGAAACCATAGACCCCGCAGTTCCTCCTTCTGGTGTGTGGCGATGTGTTGATGAAATCCAAGGAATTTACATGATTGATCCCATTGAGCGGAGGGAAGATACCAAAACTCGACAGGATGGACCTAGTTTGACTATTTCCACTGATAAGTCTGTTCCTGGTCACTCTAAAGTAACGATGATTGAGGTCGGTTATGATGCTAGCCATTATTTTCAAAAATTCGGGCCTCTTGATGAAAAAGATGATCCGGGCGTTATTCTTGAGGACGATGAGTTCGACTTCTTCCACTGATGATTTTGTTCCTTTTGGTTTTGACCTGGATGAGACCTCGCAGGATAACTCCGATTACACTTCTTCCGAGGATGACGAGTTTGTCCCATTCCACTTTGATATCAGCAAGGCCCTCAAGGCCAAATCTAGCTATACTTCTTCCACTCGCCCATCTGCACCTTCACACCATAGGACCACCAAGGGCGAACCTAGCCATACTACTTCCATTGACCAGTTTGTCCCTTTCCGAATCGACTCCACTGAGGGCCTTCACCCTGTCGACCCTGATCGGCTTCCGTCCACTGTGGACCCCGATGTCGACTTGCACCACATTAGATCTATCCCTCAGCGGTCTCACAAGAAGGTTTGCTTTCCGCCTCCTTGATCATTTGTATATCCATCTATGTTGTATATTCTCTTGTGTGTACCTCGGTTCTATCTTCCGTATTGCTCATCCACCCATTCTCGTGTTTGCCTTGCTTAGGATGTACTTTGTCCTAAGTATAGGGGGGTGGACGAGCCGAGTGTTCCTTCATTGTTCCGTTTTGTCACTCCTGATGTTGCCTATACTTAGGGCTTCTTTTACCCTAAGTATAGGGGGAGTGATGCGTACATTCTTCTCTATCTTCTTCCATCTGTTGATATCTTTTCTTCTTTTCTTCTTTTACTCTTCTATCTTCTTTATCTACCAAAAAGGTGTCACCCCTTCTTTGTCAGTATTCTGTACTTAGGACGTACTTTGTCCTAAGTATAGGGGGTGTGCACCCCGAGTTGATTCTATTCTTTGATCCTCTCCATTGTCTCCTCTTCTTGTCTATACTTAGGGATATCTTACCCTAAGTATAGGAGGAGACAGTCTGAGTACGATCTGTTCATTCCCGCCCTTGACCCTCCCTGCTTTGTGTACAGTCTACTATACTTAGGATTATTTGATCCTAAGTAAAGGGGGTCGGTCAACTTCTCATTCGTTCATTCGTTCATTTCTCCATTCATTTATTCTTTAGATTTTCCTATACTCAGTACAAGTTATGTCTTCTCTTTTCTCTCTGTTCTATGAGGACATAGCTCAAGCTAAGTATAGGGAGGTCGTATATACTATGTATATACTTTAGCCATAACTCGTACTTTCGAATTTTTCTTAATAATATGGCTTATAATTCTTTAAAATTCATTAAAAACCTTAATAAAAGATGTTGATCAATCCTCAAAATTCTTTGTGTATTTATTGATTAATAAATCAGGTGAAAATATTTTTAGCAAAATGTTTGAAAAATAGTTTAAAATCTTTGTGAAAATCTATTGGAAACTATTTTGAAAACGTTTTGTTACATGTTTTCAACCTTTGTAAAAATATTTTGTTTGAACAATTTATTTTCTTTGTGTGAAGTAAAAAGTTTGAAAAAATGATTTGCAAATGGTTTGAAAAATGGTTGCAAAAATATTTTGAAAAATCTATCTATACTATTTGAAAAACTTTGCAAAATGATTTTTAAATGTGTGTACATGTTTGTAAAACTGTGTAAAAATTATTTTGGACTATAGTTTTCAAAATTGTTTGAAAAACCTGTGTCAAATAAGTTTGAGGAATATATATATATCACACCTAAAATCCATTATAAAATTGATCACTTACCCTGTAAATTCTTAAAATCCACTTCTTGTATAAATAAGATGTACTCCCGTGTAAATATTTTAACCTAGTTTTTATCCAAAATTTTTGTTTTCAAAAATCCTAAAAACATTTGCAAAATTAAAATCCAAAAACATTTGAAAAATCCTTTTAAAAATACAAAAAAATGCATATGCACCATCATATTTTCAAAAATCCATAAAAGTTCAAAATCTTGAAAATTGCATCACAAAAATATTTTCTACATTCTGCATATCATTTGCATAGCATGAGCATTTTTCGGATTGAGTTTGATAGATGAATGAGTATAAATAAAATCCGGAGATTGGAGCTTGATTGGACCTTAAAATCTGCCTAATAACAGGAACCTTATAGGAACTGGGTTTGAAGTACTTCAGGTCTAGTTGACTTAATTCTTTGAGGATCACGAGACTTGGTTCAATGGATTTTTGACTGCCTAAGTAGAGTATTTCGAAGCACACGCACGACTCTTGTTGACAATGACCTAACTTGGACACATGCACCTTTCACTTGGCTCAACTCAGTTGGGGTGGTGAGGGGATTGGATTCGCTGGTATGAGACGCACATAAGTGGAAACACTTGTCCTCCTCTAGGGAGGGAGGTGCACCCCAACCCGTAGTGTGGATTGCAATAAAGCTTCAAAAGAGGGATAGTCTACTGGCTCAAGAGGAAAAACTCCTTATGTAAATGCTGATGTGAATAGTATTTCAAAAAAAAATGGTCAGGCGTGTACAAAAAAATAAAATGCCTGCAAAGTATGTACATATGTTGTAAAGTCAATAAACAAGCTTGAAGTTCCAAAGTCAAATATGTGAGCCTGTAGCTGGATGACTTGACTACACTGGTCTTGCATCCTAGGATAGGTAGCTACACTAGCTACCGTCCATTCTTCTCTTCACCCCCTCCTCTTGAGCTGGTTGCCACTTGAACTTAGAAGGGAATACCCCGCTCCTCGAGGATGGAGTTATTGGATTGGGGAATCATTGGGTTGTCATACTAGAGAAGTCAGTCTCTTTGTCATTCTAGTTGGGGAGAGCCACTATCACTTACACTGTACGAGCCAGAATCATAGTCATAAGGGTTTGCGTATGAGTTGAGATATTTCTGACCAGGCTATTGAGGAGACTTGAACAGAGTTTTGGGATTCTCAAGGACTGTTGGATTTCAAATTCGGTTCTCATTAAGGTTCCGCCCGCACTAAAATTCCAAAGGTCCGACTTAAGCTCCAAACTTTGATTTTGTGAAGACAAGTTTGATAAGTAAATTTAATCCACATTTCTTCTTTTTCTTTTCTTTGTTTTCTTTTCTGCACTTATTGCATAAGTGTTTGCTAGGGACTAGCAAAGGTAAAGTATAGGGGGATGATGAATCCGCATTTCATCATCTTTATTCTATCATTTTGGCCTCAAAAACCCTAGTAAATGCGTGTAAATACCCTTAATTCTAACATCTTAGCATTCATGCATATGCATGTAAATAGTATATAAAATACTGTAATTAAAGCAAAAATTATAGAATAAATAAAAGAAAAGAAAAAAAGAATAAAATATTGTAAATATTTTATGACCCGAAACCTCGAGACCTAGGCATCTTGATGAATAGGTCGACAAGAAATAAAGTAGGGGAGATAAGGGCCAAAATACCTATTTATTTCATTCATTCTTTATTCATTTTGGGACCTACTTTTGGTTCCACTTTTTATACCTCAAATAAAGAAACTTTGTACATGAAAGTTATAGATAATTAAATAAATAAAAATACAAAATTGATTTCACTTAAAAATAATGTACAGATAAAAAGTTATGATCAGAATGAAATTCCAGAATCCCAACTTCCCAGACCTGTATCTTGCAAATAAAAACTCCAAATGCATAAAACTCACCTTTAATTGTATATAATTTAAATAAGGTATTTAATGGCAGTGGCTTCGCATTTGGCGGAGCTACGGTTTGAAAGTTGAGTTTTGGACCCTCATTGTATACTTGTACAGATTAAAATATTCATTTTATTTATTATTCATTATTTTTATAATTCTATATTTTTATAATTTTGTAAATATTACTTATAATATATATGTGTATTAAAATCAGAATAAAACTCAAATAAAACACAAAATAAAAATACTTGTATTTATAATACATAGGTATGATACCTATAAGTATACCTACATAAAATATACTCCTATTTTATTAAGTGTATAAAATACATCAGAAAAATAAAAAAAATATTTTTAAGTGTATAAAAGTATTCTATAATTTTATAAAATAATAAATAAATTAAATTAAATTAAATTCACAAAATAAAAATCAATTATTAAAATATATAGATAATATACCTATAAAGGCTATAAAAGGTAACTTATAAAATTATACTTCATAAAAATAATTAAAAATCATAATGAAATACCTTATAAAATAATAAATATTTTTTATTAAATAACCTCAAAATAATAAAATCATCTACTATTTTAAAATGATTTTTCCAGGATTTTCCTGGTTGGTCCACGTGGACCAACAAGGGGGCCTGGAGAGTTGACCGGCGGGTCAACTCTCTGACCCTCTCTTGTAGCTTGTCAGAAACCTCGTTTATGCCCATCTTTGCGGATTTTTGAGGCTTTTACAAGCATCATCTCATGATCGCTCCTTCCTGACTTTTATTGCTCGTATACCCATGATATACGCCCTAAGCTTATCTTGGGCTTTGGATCAACACGACGCCCGTTGCACCTCGATCTTTGGGCACGCTCGACCATCTTTCAAAAACTGCACCCCATCTTCCTACCTCCTTTGGACCGCCTTTGAGAAGCCTCAGACCTCCGGGAGTGGGTATAGGGAGAGCTCCGGTGACAGGGGAGAGCCCTAAACCCCCCGTCGAGGTGCGGCGAGGCTGAAGGTCGGCTTCCACAACCACCTCCGGCCACTTGGTCGTCGAGGTTTCATCTCGCCGTTCGCGGCTTGAGGTCCATTTTTATTCATTTTTTTTCTTTGTTATGTTCGCAGTAGCCTTAGGAATTAGATGTAAATCTCCATTTCGATTGAAACCGATCTAATCATCAGCGCCACCACCTCACCGGAGCAAGCTCCGACGAGCCCCATCTTGCACCACTCCGACACCATTCCACTCCCTGGTGGTTTACGGCATTTTGCCCATGGCCACACCTAACTTTTTTGCAGGTATTAGAGCCTTCACACGTGACAGGGGGCATTTTGCCCGTTCACCGGTCGTACCAGGAGGACCTCCGCTCCTCCGACCTCGCCGGTGAACACCGGAGCTTCTCCGGTCTTTTTGAGGCCCCCAATCGAAGTAGAGATCTTCCAGGAAGTTTCCTTGGCATTTTGTAGCGTCAATCTTGCAGCGGAGGTGAAAGATCGGGACCTGGGAAACTCGCCCCGCAGCGGGTTCGTCCCAGTTCTTCATCGATCCTCCTTGCCGTCCGATCAGCCCTCGTTCTTCTAGGAGTGCAGAAACCGTTGGATTGGCCTCCGCGTCAGCCGTTCGATCATCCAAGAGGCTTCTAATCCTGGCCGTTTGCGCGAAGCGGTATCAGGCGTCCCGACGTCGATACGTGGATTAGTGGGTGCGCCTCTACCGTCGGATCCACCTGCTGGGTATTTTGCAATTTTCCCTCAGTGTTTTTTTGTATTTAATAAATCAGACACAAACTTTCATTTGCCGTTATTTTATTTTGCAATATTTGCTTGTAAGCCCCTTAAACTTTCTGTATTTGCCAGCGGGTCCTGGCTACGTCACCTCACGTGACAAGCGCACGTGAGGCGCGTGGTCATTTTGCAGGATCACCCTTGTAGTTTCGTGGATTTCTATTTAGTACAGATACTTTAACATGCAGTTATAATACTCTGGATTTTTTGCACTTAAGCCCCCAATGTTTTATATATTTACAAGTAGGTCCTCCCCAGGCGCGTGCGATGCGCGTGCGTGGGTGGGCATTTAGCATCGACACCCTTGCAGCTTTAAGTTTTTGTATTTAGTCCAGCAAACTTCTTAATTATTTATACATTTTCTGGAACATTTGCATACAAGCCCCTGGACATTTTCCTATTTACAAAATTGCCCTGCTAATGTGGTTTTTCTTTTTGTTATTTCTAATTATTTCATGCATCTATAAGTCCCTAAAAATTACTGAAAAATGTCATTGTGTGTATGATATATTGCATTTTCACGCTATATTTTTATTTTTTTTCATTTTTATTGTATTTTCATATTTATTAAAAATCAGAAACATGTATTTTAGCCACTGTTTGCATTAGAAAATACCAAAAAAATATCAAAACCCCTTGAAAAATTCCAAAAAGAATACCTTAGGTCTATCTTATTGTCCTTTAACTACTGTCTAAAAATCATTAAAATTTTCAAAATAAAAACCTTAAAAATTAGAAAACCTCTAAAAACTTCATAAAAACTTAAAAAATCCTAGAAAATCCTAAAAATATAAACTTTGTTTCAGAATTTTCTCTATTTTATTTCCTTTATTTTAATGTTAATTTGAGGAATTTTGGGTACTGTTTAGTATTTTTCATCCTCATTTTAATTTCGGCCAGCAACCTAGTTCACTGTTTTCTTGTATTTTGACCTCTAAAAATATCAAAAATATTCAGAAAAATTCCCAAAAATCTTAAAAACATCATAAAATTATAAAAAGACCAAAAACATTTAATTTTCTGAATTCTGGCTATTTTTCTTTATTTTTATAAATACCTTATCCCCTCTTTTCTTATATTATATACATTCTAGTTATTGAAAAAGAAAATTAAAAAAATATAAAATATAAAAAAGAAAATATAAAATCAGAAAATTAAAAATCAAACTACAAAATTAAAAATCAAATAAAAATTAAAAATTAAAAACCCACAAAAATATAGCATACTTGTAGACACTTGATCACATATCACACACACAATTTGCTTGATCTATCCTGCTTGCTCCATGAGTTCAACACTCTACATACTTGCACTATACACATTTCTTGTAGAGTTAAAATAAATTTGACTCCACACTTGCTTCTCTTTGTTTGATTGATTTGATTATGGGTTCATTGCTGATTTATTCGGGTTTCGTGAGCGGTCGCTCAACAACACTGTGGTCTCGCCTTGTGTGGACTATTTTGTCCCTCACAAAACCTGAGTAATCATGAATGTGAATTGAAGGTCGGATGAGTGAATGGGCGATCGGAGCGAAGTGGGTTGGCCGACGGAGGCCGGCGGCGCAAATGGGGCAAATCTAAAATTCGGCTAACCTAAGATGAATCGGGGGTACCTGATGGATGAGTTCAACTGTGCTGGGGCTAAGGAATCTCCTGGGGTCTTTGACTCGATGGCTCATCAAGGCCAAAGGCTCAGCTCGCTCGGTGGTAGAGCACGGCGGCGATGCTCGCCGGATCAGTGGCAGCAGCCCTTCCCTCCTCGCTGTGACACCCTCACTCGATAGCTGTCACTCTAGGGAGAAGGGTGGAGGTCGTGGGACTGGAAGACGATGGCCAAATATGCAGGAAAAATGCGGCGGAGCTGATGTCTTATAGTGCTAGGGGTCCGAAAAGATGGGGTCGAACAAGCAAATCGGAGCTCGGATCCCTAGGGACGATCACTGGGCGTGGATCAGGGATGGATCAAGTGTAATCGGGGCCCGGGGTTTGGATGATTAGTGATCAGATCATGCTTGGAAAAATAGGCGAAGTTAGGTTGGGGGCAAGGATCCGTCACTGGGTGGTCCTAGGGGGAGAGTTGACTGGGGGTCAACATCCCACGTGGATTAATCAGATAATTCCAATTATTAATTATTTGTAAATTCATTTAAAAATAGTAAATGATTTTATTTCGAAAAAATTTTAAAATAAAATATGTTTATTTATTTTTAAAGTATTTTTTAGTGATTTTTATTTATTTTTTCGAAATATAAATTATGTATTTACATTATATTATTATTATATATGGGTATATATACCTATGTATTTTTTTATTTTTATTTTTTAATTGTTTATTTTTATATAGTTATTCCAATTTTATATTTTATTTATTTACTACATAAAATTTGGAATAAAAAGGTATTTTTATTTCATTTTTATGATTTGTTTACATTAGTCAAATAAATAGATCTATATACACATGTACATGGTATATATACAAGGTGGGAAATGAATTTTATTATTTTTCTTTTTATTTTTCTGATTTTTATTTTATTTTTATAAATATGTACAAAATATGAGAATCTTTGTATTTTTATTTTGAGGAAAATAAAATTTATTTATATACATAAGTGTATGTACAAGCATGATTGACCCTATCTCCCTCTACTTGGTTTCTTTTGCGGTCAAGCTCATGCTGAGCCCTCCCTTGGGATTAGGTCACTCAATATTTATTTTAAATATTTCCCTCTTTTTCTTTTATTTCTTTATTCTTTTATTTTTACACAAAAACATGATAATTATTATTATTTACACAATGCATGTTTTTTTTGTCAATTTATTCTATTTACATAAATATACATGGTGTTTTGCACAGGTTTTTAGCAAAAATAAAAGAATAAAGAGTGATGAATGAGGATTCATCATGTGGTTGGACTTAATCAGTGATAACTTAACTTAAAACCGGGACTACTAAACATAATTGACCAAAAAGTTCAATAAAATCAGAAATTCTGCTTGCGAGAAATTAACCTCGACCTTGTTTTCAGTCTGAGTGAGGGTACTAGAGTGTGTGAGCACCCTAGGGCAGAGCCAAAAATCTCCACTTTCAATATCGTGTACCCCGACCCGAGAAAATATCAACAGCTGACCTTGGGTTCAACTGACCGGCGTCAAGTAGCCTCCGCCTACTCTGGTAGGTAGATAGGGGTGAAATTACCATGCACCACGACAAGTTGCTAGTAGCCTCCACCTGCTCTTGCAGGTAGATAGGGGTAAAGTTAAAGCCTTGTCAGCCTCTGCCTACTCTGTAGGTAGATAGGGACAGGTCCTTGAACTTTCAGTTGGGGATGGGAGCGAAGAAAGGAAGGGCGTTGGTATCTAAGGTGACAAGTTAAATAGGGGAGACGCATCCGACTTTTAGATGACTCCCCTATAGGTCGCGTAACTCCTTGCTATTTGTCTGGAAAATCACACTTAAAACCAACCAGATTAATCGGACTCGATTTCGGGTCCTTCACTTTGTTGAGTGTGAAAATACAGGGTGTATTCAATTGCTTGTTTCAGGTAGGAGTAAAATCCTGTCTTCACATAGAACTCCCGATTCTTCTTCTCGCCAATCCAAGATGTCTGACTGGGAGGATATCCACTCCCGATTCACCAATCTTTCTTTGAGCCCCCCACGAAGCTCATCTTCACCGGCCCAAGCGCAACTTGGACCAACCAAAGCTCATGACCCCCTTGAGTTCTGGATCCCTCAAACCCAGGGTGGTTACTCTCAAACCAACCCTTTTCGCTCCTCTGATCTCACCGAGGAAGACCATCGCCTCGGTAAGAATCCCTTCCTTGATATATCCTCTAACCAAGATCATCTTCTTTACCTAGGACAAGAGGACAGAGTGCCAAAGAAAAATCGTGACAAGGAGGAACACAGAGAGGACCCCATGATGTAAGTCTTAGCCCAGCTAGCTAGAGCCAAAAAGCTAAATGCAGAATTAACGGCTAGACTGGGACAGGTGATTGATGCTGAAGGAATTAACCGACCGATGGTAGATTCCTATAATCCCGCGGAGAATGAATTACATAGCTGGCTAGTACCTGAGGTCCCCCCTGAAGCATTTGAGCTGAAGCCCCACTTTCTGTGTCTGCTGCCAAAGTTCAATGGAAACGCCAATGAAGAACCATATGCCTTTCTTAGAGACTTTGAGCTGGTTTGCAACAACCTTGGTTACCCTAGGGTTGGGCAAGATTACATCAGGCTGAAGGCCACCCCGTTTGCCTTAAGAGATAAGGTCGCACATTGGTTGAAGAACCTCGGGGTGAGATGTACTACCTGGATGCAGTTCAAGGACCTATTTTTGAAAAAGTTCTACCCACTCAGTAGGACTAACCAGATGAGAACCAAGATCACTAGTTTCTCCCAGGGACCCAATGAACCATTCCATGAAGCATGGGACAGATTTAATGATTTAACTCAGAAATGCCCGTGCCACGGCATTACAAAAGCGATCTTAGTCCAGACCTTGTTCTGTGGCATGACCCCGGAGATGCGGGGGTTAGTGAGTTCCTCCTGTGGAGGAAGCTATCTGAATAAAAAATGAAGATGCAGTATGGAAGACCCTAGAGCAGATGGAGGAAACAAGCAGATCTCAGGCCACCAGGGCCTATCAGTTGTCTCCTTCAAGCCTATCCAACGAGACAACCAGGAGGACTGTAACAAATCTGACAGACGACCTTATCCCCAGCATGGGGATAATAGCAGACAAATTAACCATAGTCGAGCAGATTCACAAGTGGGTTACTGACCTTGAGGCACTCTTGCAAATACCGAAGCAAGTGGAGGAACTTACTGAGAAGGTAGCCAAGATAAGGCTACCTGCCCCTTCTGCACCACCCGTACATGTATACCGAGTTCATCTTGTATAGGAACAGGCACCGGGGCCTCAGAGTAGCTGGGTAGAGGAGCATACATACACTCAGCAAGACCAACATGCACTCCCACAAGTGGAAACATGATACGAGGAGCCTCTACAGGTGTTCGAGATCAACGGGCTGTGGTACAGCCATGACCCTGTCGGTAGATAGTCGGGGATAGGGAACGGTCAGCCACACCCACCTTCCCTATCTTACCAAGAAAACGGCTCCGTCCCCGCACCACGCTTCATCCAGTCCTGGATCGGACAAGGGTACCAGCCTCAGCAGCACCAGCAGCAGCAACGCACCTTCCACTCGGGCCAACAGGGCCCTCCACCTTCCCATCAGCAGCAGCAGTACCGGCATGTCCAGCAGGGCCAATACAGGAACTCATCTTCGAGTCAGCATCAACCAGCCCAGCCCACCGGTGAATTGGAGTCCCTCACCTTGGCGATCCAGACCCTAACTGATATGGTCCAACAAATTCAGAATGACTACCTGGATATGAGAACCGATTTGAATCGTGTCTCCCGTAACCAAGACCAGCTGATGGCGCCAAAGACCCCAATTCCTGCCTAGGTTCAGGCCAACCTGAATAGCTTAAACCAAGGTTAGAACCGGCCACGAGATCAGGTATACTATTCAGATAACTCTTTATCTGAACATAAGATCCTTTCTTATGATAATGTAAACCATATGTCCCTTAGGAGCGGAAGGGCTATGATCGTACATGATCGGGCACGGCACCGAAGGAAGAAGCCGCCAAGTCTCTACCTGAGGAGAACTTGGAGGCAGAGGAGCAGCACCACCACCAGCACCGACAGAAGAAGAGGACTTTTGAGTCCTCCAAGAAGCAGGAGAACCGCATCAGTAGTGAGTCCAGAGAGACCGATGAAGATCCCCCACCTCCATCTGAGGAGGATGATCCAACAGACGCGGAGAAAGCATCACCGGTTTTGCATCAGAAATTTTCTTTTCGTCATTGTCAGAGTCCAAGTCAGTCTCAAAGTCCGAGTCATGTACAGAACTCAGTTCCAATTTTAAATGAAAATCTTTCAGTGTCAGAATTTGAGTTGCCATCAATAATCCCTTTCCCCCGAGCTCTTAAGGGTGGAAAGAAGAAAATCAGAAAAATACAAAAAGATGACACTGAGATGGCAGAGTTTTGCAATAAACACATCAAGGTCACAATCCCATTTAACAAGTATGTAGAGATGACACCTGCATTTCAGAAATACCTTAAGATAAGATGCACACCTACTAGGGACAGCAGGAAGATCAAAAGCTGTTTTGAGAAACACATTCTGTCAGTAGTCACTACTTGCGCAATAAAGAACTCATTTCCAATGTAACAGAGAGACATGGGTGCACATTATGTAGTGAGTCATGTCGATGACACTGCGTTTGCACGCACTCTCCTTGACAACGGATCCTTAATTAACTTAATGCCTATAGCCCTCTATGAGTGGCTTAATCTCGGACCTCTTAGGAAATCTAGAGCCCTACTTCAGTTTGCAGATAAATCAACCAAGAGGTCCCAAGGAGAATTGAGGAACGTTGTCATCAAAGTCGAGGGTCAGGAGTACATGGTGGACTTCACTATCTTTGATGTGGAGACCCCTCGTAATTGGAGAGATTCTCAGATCATATTATAAAGGCCCTTCCTCAGAACAAGAGGGGCCTTATTTGATTATAAGATTGGGAAAATCCAGTTCCAAACTTCAGGCGGAGGCGAGGAACTTGAGATGAAGCAGACCAGATGGCAGAGATCGGATTCAGAATCCAGCACCAAGTACTCTTCATCCGAAGCAGATTGCATTCATGTAGACACTGTTAGGCCATGGAGATAGAACCCAGCTAGCACCGATGAGACCCTCTCCTCCGGAGAAGATCTTGTGCATGAGTCAGTTTGCAAGGCCTTTAGAAACGAGTACAGCACAGAATATGCGTCCCCCTACATCTTCAATGACTTAGAGGCCCAGCTGGGCCTGTCAGTCCTTCCCTCTTTAGGACAATCATAAGATGAGTATGACGAGTCGGACATGGCTTTTGCCGATTGCTTGGAGACCTTTGATGATCCGACTCCAGAAACGAATGAGTTGGTAGCAGTAATTTCACGAACAGATCCAGTCACTACCAGCACTGAGCCAGATTCGATTGAGCCAGACTTTCTTGATGACAAACTTTACCTGAGCTCAAACCCTTACCCACAACACTTAAATATACCTTCCTTGCGGGACAAGAGAAGAAGTATCCGATCATCATAATCTCGCTTGCTAGAGATCCTAGAGAAAAACCGCAAGGCGATAGGCTGGAGCATCTCCGATCTCCATGGGATAAATCCCGCTCTGTGTTCGCACCATATCTACTTAGAGAATGAGGCTAAACCCTCTCGTGAATTCCAACGTTGGTTGAATCCAAATTTACAAGAGGTAGTGAAGAAGGAGATAGAGAAATGGTGTGACGCGTGTTTTATTTACCCCATCTCTGACTCCAATTGGGTGGCCCCAATCTATGTTGTCCCAAAAAAGTCGAGAATTCAGACGACCACCAATGAAGACGGAGAGGAGATCATGACACGAGTACCCACGCGACGAAGAAGGATCATTTCCCACTACCATTCATTGATCAGATCTTAGAGAGATTAGCGGGGAAAGACTTCTTCTACTTCTTGGATGGGTTCTCGGGCTACAATCAAGTAGCCATAGCTCCGGAGGACCAGGAAAAGACCATGTTTACATGCCCCTTTGGTACTTATACTTTCAGGCGCATGCCCTTTGGGTTATGCAATGCTCCCGGTACTTTTCAAAGGTGCATGATTGTTGTATTCGCCAAAATGGTCGGCGAATTCATGGAAGTCTTCATGGACGACTTCTCGGTACACGGCGATTCATTCAATTCTTGTCTTAGGAATCTAGACCGAGTCCTCAAACGATGTTGTGAGGTCAATCCGGTGCTCTCCTGGGAGAAAAGTCACTTCATGGTGACGGAGGGCATTGTGTCGAGGCATGTCATCTCTAAAAGAGGAATGGAGGTTGACCCTACCAAGGTGGACGTGATCAGACGACTCCAGCCACCAATCAACATAAAATAGTTGCGGCCTTTCCTCGGGCATGTCGGATTTTATCGAAGATTTATCAAGGATTTTTCTAAGATTGCTCGACCGCTAACTGAGCTTTTAGTCAAGGACATGGAGTTCATTGTGGATCACAAATATCTCGAAGCCTTTAAGCTACTACAAGGAATGATCATGGATGCCCCGATCCTACAAGCCTCAGATTGGTCTCTGCCTGTTGAGATCATGATGGACGCATCACACTTTGCTGTTGGGGCTATGTTAGGACAGAGGAGGGATGGCATCCCATTCGCAATACACTACGCAAGCAAAGTGCTTGATACTGCTCAGCATAACTATACAGTTACGAAAAAGGAGATGCTTACGGTAGTGTTTGCCTTGGACAAATTCAGATTTCATTTAATCGGATCCAAGGTAATTGTGTTCACTGACCATACAACACTATGTTATTTAATGGAAAAGAAGGACACGAAGGCGCTTCTTCTTAGGTGGATTCTGCTTATCCAGGAGTTTGATTTGGACATTCGTGGTAAACCTGGAAAGAAGAACGTAGTAGCTGATCACCTCTCCCGTCTCGAGGATCTTAATGCTTCTGAGGATTCACCGATTCGAGACTCCTTCCCTGATGAGTCAATTTTTGTTGTCGACTCACTCCCATGGTATGCCAATATCGTGAACTATCTTTTCTCCAAGAAGGTTCCCGAAGATTGGCCCAAGAGCCACATAGACCGACTGAAGTCGGATTCTAGACATTACCATTGGGAGGATCTGATCCTTTTCTTTGAAGGATCGGATTGTGTCTAGAGACGGTGTATTCCTCTGGAGGAATATCAGAGTGTCCTTTCTTTATGCCACAGTCTGGAGGCAGGAGGACACCACTCCGAGAAGAGGACCGCATGGAAGGTACTTCAGTGTGGCTTATACTGGCCGACTCTATTTCACGATGCCATCACCTTTGCGAAGTCATTCCCAGTATGCCGGAGAATGGGAGGAATTGTTGGTTCCAATGACGAGATGACGATGCGGCCTGTTGATGAGCCGAAAAATCCGAGCAACTAAGGTAGATAAATCAGAAGCGATCCTTGCGACCTCAATCGCTCGGCAAAACAGAATGCTCAATCAAGAAAAATATCAGACCACCAAATAAAAATCAAAACACGATAAAACTCAAGGTAGCGGTCACGCTATTGGATTAACCTGGTATAGTGACCAGGGTCGAACTCAAGGAGCACGGGTTGGCCTCGCGGCCTACGAAGTAGTCAGAAATAAAAACAAATAAAAGAAAATTATTTTTGGTGGGTTTTTTATATTTTTTATATTTTTTGGGATTTTTAATTAATAATAAATAAATTAGGAAAATAAGTGAAATAAGCAACTTCACACAATTATTTAATCGCTCAAAATTAATCCAAAAATTCAAACAAAAATATTTTTATGTTTTTTTATATTTTTTTATGTTTTTGGTGAATTTTTTGTGTTTCTCTGATTTTTATAGAATTTTATAAAAATGAAATAAGAAAGGAAAACAGTGCTGCTGTCCAGCCGGGCTTCAAAGGCCAAAATAAAATATATAATGGCCTTCCAAGAGCCTAAAGGTATTTTTCCTATAAACTAGAAACAAAAAGGAAAATTCAGAAGCTAAGATTATTATTTTTGGTTTTTGTATTAATTACTAGAATTTATATGGGTTTTTAGGGCTTTTTCAATTTTTATATTTTATATAAGTCCAAAAATCACCAAAACAGGTCAGAAAATCAAACACACTAAATTAAACAAAATCTAATTTTTTTTGAAATATTTAGAGATGTTTTAATATTTTTTGTGAATTTTATATCTGAACAGTAAGAAAAATTGGTGTTTTGAATTTTTAAAAATAATAAAAAGAGTCAAAAATGTCTCCAAAAATCAGAGAAAATTTTACACAGTGGCAGGAGCCACATTTCCAATTTTCACGTAATCTGGAGTAATTTTGCTTTTTTATTAAAATCAAAAACACACAAACAGTGTATAGGGACCTAGTTGCAAATAAAATAAATCCTAGGGGCTGAAAAGATAACACGACAAAAACCCCAGGTCCTTCAATGCAAAAATCCCCGAGAACCACGCGCGCTGCATGTGTGTCACACTCAGAGGGGCATAAGTGTCATTCTAATTTTAAAACATTAAAAGCGGAACACACATAAACCAAAGGATAAAAGCTGCAATTTCACCAAAACTCGCGTGTCGATGCACGTGTCCATCATGTACAGGGGTATAAATGCAAACAAGATAAACAACAGGGTCCTCTATGCAAATGTTTCAAACTAAAATAAACTGTAGAAACTATTTACAGGACTAAAAATTAAATGAAAAAGAAAGAAGGGCCTATAGGGTAATTTACCCTTTATTTAAGCGGGGGGCTGGATGGACACCGCGTGGCGAATCTGACGGTGGTGGATGACGGCGCCTCAACGAAGGAGCCATCGGCTCTGATCCAACGATTGGGGTTGCGCCACGTATCTGATCAACGGTCGAGAGGCGCTGGATCTAATCCTCGCTGGATGGAGGGCTGAGAGGAGGCCACATGTCGATCTGACGGTGGCTGCTGGGACTCCTCTTAGCCCTGATCGGACGGTCCACAAGTAATCTGGAACTCCAAGGTAGAACGGAAGGCAGAGGAGGGTCTTGGAGGAACTCCTCGCCGGCGAACTTCGCCGAAGGACTGTGAGCGCTCAGGACCTCTGCGGGGGCTGCTGAAGATCGGAGCAGACTCGCCGGAGCCTACCGCGTCTGGAGAACCCCTCCGATGGCGCAACGGAGCTCCAGAGAGCCCAGGCGACACCGGCGGAGCTGAAGCTCCTGTGCTGAAGATGGAGGACCTCAGATGGTCCTCCTTTGACCTGCAAAATGGCACGAAGAGCACGCTGGGTCGAGGGCAAAGTGCCTCGACCCGGTTAGGTGCGAAGTGGGTGGACGGCGGGTCGATATGGGCGAGCTCTGGTGAAGCGACAGTGAGGGAGCTCGAATCCCAGTTCCTGTGCGAACTGGGTTGGATGAAGGGGTGTAGAAGGTGCGTGAGAGAAGGGAGAAGGTGATGGTGTCGTCCGATGATCGAAATGGGGACTGAGGTGGTCGGAATCGACGGTCGACGGCGGAGGCGCGATTTGGGGGTAAACAGAAATTAGCGAAAAATATGAAGATCTAAGGCTACCTGATGGTCGATGTCGACTGTGCTTGAGCTGCTGGAGCTCCTGGTCCTAGCCTCGAGGGTCGTCGATGCCCGAGGCTCGAGCACCACGCTGGTGGCGGCGCACGGCGGTGCTAGGTCGTCGGATCGATGGTATGGACACCCTCTCCTCGCAGCGACACCACCGGCCGACTGCTGTCACTCAGGCGGAGATGGTGGAGGTCCTGGGGTGGAGAATGAGCAGCCAAAGATGAGTGGAAGTTCGGCCGGAGCTGATGCTTTATATGATTAGGGGTCCAGCTAACTGGGTGTCGGGCGAGAAAATCAGAGCTCGGACCCCTTAAACCCACCCTGGGCGTGGATCAGAGATGAACCAGGAAGAAATAGGACCCAGGGTTAGGGTTTTTGGTGATCGGATCGTGACGCTAAAAATAGGAGAAATCGGGTCGGGCGTGCAGATCCGCGGGGATGTGGTCCAAGGGGGGGAGTTGACCGAGGGTCAACATCCTCCGTGGACCAATCAGGAGAGGCCACGTCGAAAATATTTGTAAATTAAATTACAAATAGCAAATGATCGAATTAATAAAAACTCAAAACATGAAAAGTGTTTATTTTATTTTAAACTATTTTTTTGTGATTTTTAATTATTTTTTTGAAATAAAAATAAGGTATATACAATATAGTGTTATATACATAGGTATATACAGTATTGATTTTTAATTTTTGAATTTTAATTAATTATTTTTGTGCATTTTTATTCCAAGTTTATATTTTATTTATTTACAAGATAAAATTTGGAATATTTTGGTATTTTTATTTTATTTTTATTATTTAATTACAAGGGTAAAATAAATAGTTATATACAATTATATACAAGGTCTATATACGATGTTTATTTTAATTTTCATTTTTGTTCTTTTTATTTTATTTTTGTTTTAATGGTTTTTATTTTATTACACCATGAAATATAGAATATATACAAGTTTTATGAGATTTTAATTTATTTATTTATAGGGATAAATAAATAGCTATGTGGTCTTATGTACATGGTGAATATATACAAGAAGGATGTTTTTATTTTCTTTTTAATTTTCTTATTTTTATTTTGATTTTGTATTTACAAATATATACAAATATTTACAAATAAATACAACCCATTTTTTTTGTTTTTAGAGGAAAATATTTTTATTCTATTTACAGGTATATGTACAAAGGTGAGCTTCCTTAACTCTCTCTACTTGGGCTTTTATGCGGTCAGGCCCATGCTGAGACCTCCCTTGGGATTAGGTCGCTCAATATTTATTCTAAATATCTCCCTCTTTATCTTTTATTTCTTTATTCTTTTATTTATGCACAAAAACATGCTAATTATTTAATTTTATACAATGCATGCAATTTGTTAATTATTGATATTTACAAATATAAACATGTGTTTGGCAAAGGTTTTGTAGCTAAAATAAAAGAATAAAGAGTGACGAATGGGTATTCATCACCCCCCATACTTAACTTTGCTAGTCCCTTAGCAAACACTTATTTGAAAAAGAAGTGAAAAAAAGAAAAAGAGGAGAATGTACATGGATCTAGGTTGATTATTAAACTTGCCTTCATTAAATTGAATTATGGAGCTCGATCAGATCTTTGGATTATTAATGTGTCGGAACCTTATTTAGACTTAGGTTTAAAACTTAACAGCCTCTAAGATCCACTAATCTATAATCATGACTCCTCAACAATCCAGATCAGAACAAGTCACCATACACAAACCCTGAAGACTATGAGTCTTTCCTTGTACTGTGAATGTGATGTATAAGCTCTCCACCTCAGAAGTGGCAACTTGACAACCCTCCCCAACAAGGTAACCTTATGACCCCAGTCTGCCACTCTTTCCTCGAGGAGAGGGGTATTCCCTTCTAAGTTCAAGTTCAACCGGCTCAAGAAGAGGGGGAAGAAGAGAATGGACCATGGCCAGTGTAGCCATGTATCCTTGGGAGCTCAACCAGTGTAGCTAAGTCTCCCTGCTGCAAGCTACATAAGAATGGACATGAATCTCAAGCTTTGCTTATTTGCACTATATACATACTCCGGTGGGATTATCATTTTCTATCAGACCCACCACTTTTTTGGAGTTATTTTCTTTTTGCATTTTTTTCAAGTGCATCTATACAACCTATACATGTGCAGCATATATACAAGGAGTTTTTCCTCTTGAGCCAGTAGACTATCCCTCTTTTGAAGCATTATTGCAACCCACAACTCCTGTCGTTAGACCTCATGGCAACCAGACCAAGTTGAGACGCACTTCCTTCACTAAAAGAAGAATAGAGGTTCCGCCTAGAAGTACTACCCTCATATGATACCCCAAGTCAAGGAAGACTGCCTCCTCACCACCTCATCCGTAGAGATCTCGGAGCAAAGTGCTGGTCCAAGTAAAGCCATTATCTATATGAGTCATGTGTGTGTTGTTAAGTGCTCTACTTAGGCTCATTGAGATGACATGTGATCATAGCCTAGTGGACTCAAAGAATTAAGCCACCATGGACCTGAAAAGCCTTAACCCTAAGCCCTATAAGGTTCCTCTTAAAATTAGGTGGATTAAGATCTTAATCAAGCTCCATTTCCCAATTTAATTCCAGGCTAGTTTAAATGTCAACTATAATCCAGGAAAAACTATATACATATATACAAAGATGCTATTTACACAATATTTTACACACATGCAAAATTTTTGAAAAATGTTTTGAAATCATGGATGTATGCGTGAATGCAAGTTTTGCAAAATATATACACAAGATTTTTGCAAATTTTTGATTTTCAAAACATTTTGGAAAAATTTTGTACTATATACATAATTTTGTTATGAAAATATTTACACAAACTTTAAACAAAAAGTTTTTGAAAACATTTTTACAAAAATAGTTTTGTACAATAGCTATGTATGTGCAAATAAAAGAATGATTATTTACAGGGAAAATTTTAATTTTTATGGGTTTTTAGGTGTTTAGCCATTTTTTATTTATTTACACACTCACACAAAGTACGAGTTATGGCTAAAGTATATATGGAATATACACACCCCCCTATACTTAGCTCGAACGATGTCCTCAGAGTCAAGAGCGATGAAGAAGACATAACTTGTGCTTAGTATAGGGAGGTGAAAAGGAAGGCTATATATAAAGACGAATGAATGAATAGAAAATCAAGAAGATCTCGGCTTTTCCCCCTATACTTATGATCAAATAATCCTAAGTATAGCAGGTTGTACACAAAGGGAAAATCGAGTGGAGAATGTACAGGGTCTACCCCCCTCTATACGTAGGGTAAAATATCCCTAAGTGTAGGCAGCAAAAACAGGGGTAAAATGAATCAAAAGAAATACCCAAAGGTCCTACATCCCCCCTATACTTAGGGTAAAGTATACCCTAAGTATAGCATAATCAAAAGATGAAGAAAGGGATGTGGGACTAAAGAATGTAATGATATGGACATCTGGATCTATACAGGTCGGGAGAACAATGATAATCAGGCGTGAGATGCACTAGATGTGAATCAAAAGACCACATCTCACGCAAAATGAATAGGGGCAACCTCAACGACCCGCGGCTCATGATCTAGAAATGGCTTGAGCCGCTGGCCGTTCACTCGAAAGGTACTCTCAGAAGACAACTCAGATATATCAATACTCCCATTGCCGTGTACCTTTCTCACAAGATAAGGTCCCTTCTATTTGCTCTGTAGCTTCCCTGGAAATAGACGAAGCCTAGCATCAAACAGCCATACTCTCTGTCCAGGCTCAAAAAGCTTGTGGCTGATATGAGAATCATGCCACTCCTTCACTCTCTCCTTGTACTGTAGGCTGTTTGAGAAGGCGGTATCACGAAGCTCCCTCAGGGCTGCTAACTCTGCCCTCCTCTGGTCTCCCACACTATCTGGATCCAAAAGAATATCTGTAACTGCCCAAAGTGACATGTGTCTCAGCTCAACAGGTAGATGGCACGACTTGCCATAAACGAGGCTAAAGGGAGATGTGCCCAAGGGTGTCTTGAAAGATGTCCTATACGCCCACAAGACCGAGTCCAAAAGCTGTGACCAATCCTTTCGGTCAGGGCGGACGACTTTCTGCAATATAGTCTTGATCTCCCTGTTCGACACCTCGGCTAGACCATTCGTCTGTGGATGGTTGATGAATCTCGTATTCATCATGCTAAAATCAGTCATTTAGGCTCTGTCCCCCATCATCCACCTGTAATTATTCATTAATAGATCATTATTAGCCATCATGCATGTGTAAATAATATCTGCATTTCATCATGCATAATTGCATTTAAAAATTTCCAGTGTAAATTAGTCCAAAAAGCCGCTAACTTCTCACATTTTTAGTTAATTCATCCTAACTCCGATTGACCCCAAACCACCTCCTTTGTGTAGATATTACTAACCTTATTAAATAAAAAATATAAAAAAAATTACTAACCCCAATAAGTGTCAAATAATCCCAAAGTCAAATTTCATATCTGACGGACTAAATTGAGCATATCTCCCACATACAATGTCCGATTTTGGTCTACTCACTTTTAAAGTACTCCATTTTCAAATACCTTCAAAACAAGACCAATTTCATAAAATTCGGAGCTCATATGTGAAAGTTGGGTTTTGGGCCTCTTTTGCGCATTTTAACTTTTTACTAATTTTGACCTGAGATTTTATGTGAATAATTAACTCTTTTAATTTTATTTCTTTTTCATTTGTGTCCTTTGATGAAAGTTTTAATAAGAAATGCAAACATTCAAATCCAGATTAAAACTGAGATCAAAGAAATTGACCAAGTCCGAGTGTCCGTTGTCGGTCTGCACAAAAGTCGTGTGATTCTGACTTCTATTTTATTTTCCTATTTTCTTATCTATTAAAAATCCAAAAAAATAGATTAATTTGTAAAAAATTTTCTTCTTATTTATCGTATTTTTTCTAGATTTTTTATCCCCTCTAAAACCACCAAAAAAATTACAAATCTCAAAAATGCGGTTTTTCGTACACCAGGAAAGCCACCAAAAATACCACTTCGCACAGGTGACCTCTTTTGATCCCGGACCCTTCATGAAAGTTGTAGATCTCGACGAGACGAACAACTTTCGTGAAGAAAATTTTTCGATCTGAGGTCATCTTCTATCTCTTTTTCCCACTTTAAAATCCGAAATTTTTTTGGTGCCACGTGGCAGCTCCAGGGCGTGCCACGTGGCACCCCGCTGTTTCCTCTCTCCAGCCACATCCCGGGTCACGTGCCAAGCACGTGACCCTCCTTCATCTTCTCCATCCAGCCGTTTCGCCCCGCCCACCTCCGCCGTTACCCATCCTCCCTCGTAACCGCCGCCTCCTCCTCTCCGCTGGCCGTTACGAGGGCGGCCTATAAAGCGTCTCCGCCACGACCGCCATCGCCATCCGCCATCTCCAGCAAACGAGGAAGCACGCGACACAGAAGGTGGTGACAGCACCTAGTCAGTCGTCGACGAACCTCGACCTGTCGGCGTGATCTAAGGTGTGCGTGCGTTTCGTACCCCTTGCAGCTCCAGTACCGAGGGCTCCCTCTTCTTTCATCGAAGAGGGCCGAGCCAAGAAGGACACGAGGTCCACCTCACTTCCAGGCTTCCATCTCGACTCTCGCAAAGAGTCGTAGACCGTCCCTGAACCACTCCTTCATTCCCAACGTCGCTCGACCTCCCCCTTCATCCTCCGCTTCTCGTGTTTGCACTAATATCTGCAGGTGTCGACCGGCCGAGATCTGCCATCGCCTCCGGCCGCCCACGAGAGCTCCTCCGCCTGCTCCCCTCCGCACCGTCATCGCCCCACCTCCGGCCGCCCGCGAGGTCCCTCCGCCTCCAGCTCGTTCCCCCCCCCCCCCGTTCGCCGGTCGCCCCCGCCCAAGCTCGGTCGTGTGTCGGCCGAGCGTTCGAAGCCGGCCTCCGCTCCTTCGACCTCCACCTCAGGCCGCCTCGCGCGGCACCGCCTCGCCGCCTCCGCTCAGGCCCTTCGACTCCACCTCCGCCCAGGCGTCGCCTCGCCAACCGCCCTCCGCCCCCGCTCGGCCGTGTGTCGGCCGAGCGCGGCCGCTGCCTCACCCACAACCACCGCCCCACCACGAGGCACAGTTACCGTCGGATCGGGCTAATCAGCCCTTGATCCGACGGTCGTCGAGCCGCCACGCGCCCAGCCGAGCCTCGAGGCTCGGGATCCCCAAACCATAGGCTCGGTCGACCGAGCCTCTGCTTTGACCCGAACCTCAGGCTCGGATGCCGCACCTTAGGCTCGCCACCTGAGCCTCCAGCATCGTCCCCGAGCCTCCGCAAGCACGTGCGGCGCACGTGCTTTTGGGTAAATTGCAGCCATACCCCCTGGCACTTTCAGAAATTACGGAAATACCCCCGCCAGGGGTAAATTACGTCCAGGCCCCTCCGAGTTTTATTAGTTACAGATAAGTCCTCCCAGGGACCTTTTTGCAATGAAAACTTTATTTTATTTACATTTTAGTCCCTGAAATTTCATTCTAGCATATCTTTTTCATACGGACTCCGATTTTAGCGTATAATATGTCATTTTGAAGCTATTTTTATACTCTACAATTTAGCATAGCTTGTGATCAGATCTGAGGGTGTTTATTGTCAATTATTATTTGAGGATCATCACTGACTATTGCAGGCTAAATTTGACATATTGGTGCTTGAGAAATCAATGATCATTTTTGCAGGAATTCGGAAGATGACTTTACTCTGATTAAACCGTTGTAATCTTTAATTAGTAAAATCTTCACATGTGGTTAATTCATATTTATTCCTCTCAGACTTTTGCTGACTATTTTGAGGACTTTAATCAAGGATATTTGGAGGCCTGATATCTCATTATTCTGAGCTTAAATTCATTACCCCTAAGCATCAAGTTAAGATCAATTTTGATTTGTGATTAATCTTGTGAAACTATTGATCAGTTTATTGGAGGAATTAATATGTTTAAAATCACAGATCTTGGGCAGCATAGTCTCTGTTTAATTTTCTTTGCATTGCATCTCCATCATTGCATTGTATATTTTTCTCAACACAAAAATTAACCGAGCATTAATCAATTAAATTTGATTTAAGACCACGCAACTAAAAATCACCGTTCCCTGTGTTCGACCTTGGTACACTTACCAAGTAAAAATTACTCCACAACATTCGAAGTTTGTGGTTTTTGATCGACCGATTTTCACCTCCTATACTACAATTCATCGATATTAAAGAGGTGGATTTCGCTCTCATCAAATGACGCCGTTGCCGGGGAACGGCGAATTTTTAGGGTTTTAAATCAATTTGATAATTGATTTTTGTGAAAATTAATTTTTGTGCCATTTTTTTCTCTGCATTTTATTTTTCTCTCTTACTTCTGCTACTAACCGCAAAATCTCTCTTTGCAGACTTCTGGGAGCTGGATTTTTATTTTAAATCAAGGATCTGCGATGAAGACTGAATTTTAATTTTGTGAGAGAGAGTTAGTATAGATTTAATTTTCTGCAATATTCTCAGGGTCCCTCTCTTTGAACCCTTGTAATAATTAAGACTGAACATTCCTGTGGTGTGTCGGGTCTGATTCAACCCCTTCTGTGTGGTTGGGACCCGACTTGAGTGGCGTAGGACTTAGGCACATATACGCTTGTTTGTTTATTATTGATTGTGCTCGTAATCTCTAGGCCACACTTTTTCACTAATTAAACGCACTATAGATCGTTCAACATTAGCCAAATTTTAAATCAATTCTTCCCGCTAATAGAACTATCTGTTTAGGGCGTTTTTCATCTGTGCATATCATTTAGTGTAAATTTAAAATTCCTTGTCTTGCATCCCGCATGAAGAACGCGAGGATTCACTGTAAGTCCTTCTCTTAAGCATGCATCATTGATTTACGCTTGCATTGGCTTTTTCGATTCTCCCTCCTCAAGTTTTACAACTTAGGAATTAACGGAATTGGGACTGCTCGTTAGGCGTGAATTTCTGTGCTCACTTAAACTACAGTGATAACCTTAATCTAAAATTAGGACTGCTAATCAAGGTGACTGCAAATAAACTGACCTAAAATTAACTCTTGTTTGGTGGAGAGAAACCCACTCATTGTTTGTTTAAGGACAAGATCGCACACCTTAGGGTAGAGCCAAAAACCGAAATACTTCATTCAGACTACTGATTTTAAAAACAATTAGCTACTTTTCAGTGAGGGTCTCGGGTAGCCGTTTACGGTCCGACTTCCCTTAGCAGAGTAGGTGGTTTAGAGGACACCGCGGAAGGCACCGTCCTCAAGTAACACGGGTAGCCGTTTAAACGGTCCGTACTTACACCTATACTGGCTGAAAGTGGGTGCAACTAGTTGTATGAACTCGGGACAGTCTTTATGAAATATTTCGGCACCTAACAGCTCCGCTTAATTTGCAAGATTGTCTTGTCACTAAATTAAAACTGAAAAGATAAGCGGCCGAACCCTGACGTGCCTTCATCTGTGTTGAGTGGTGAACTTGAAAATTGGCTGGTGTTTGCTTTGTGTCTGCTTCTTAGTAGAGATTCTCTCCATGCTCCTTGTCTTGTTCTTTTCACTCCTTTGCTAAGGAATCTCTTATCCTTATCAAAAACCTCATTCAATTCCGGCACTTAACACTTAACTCTTCCTTTCTGAAGGTGAATAACAATGCCTCCAAAGAAGAACCCTGGTGACGATGAGAACAACAATGACCCCATCCATGCCCTCTTGGCTAGGATAACCGCCGCCGAACAAACCAATGAACTACTTAGGACGCAGTTGGCAATAATACAATAAGGCGAGGCTGCTATGGAAGACACGTATCTCCCAGAGTTAGATGAAGATTATAATTGGTTGAGACATGTCCCCCCTGAGGATGCGTTCGAACACAAACCGCATTTCCTGGCACTATTGCCAAAGTTCGGAGGAAATAACCATGAAGAACCATATATCTTCCTCCGCGACTTCGAGTTAGTCTGTGCTAACCTCTGCCACCCTAAGGTTAGCCAGGACTACATAAGGTTAAGAGATGTCCCCTTCGCCTTGACTGATAAGGCGTCTTACTGGCTAAAAAATCTAGGGGAAGTAGTTACGACATGGGCCACGTTCAAGATTCTGTTCTTAAAGAAATTCTACCCAGTTAGTAGAATTAATCAAATGAGGATAAAGCTCACGAGTTTCACCCAACACCCGAGTGAACCATTTCATGAAACCTGGGAAAGATTCACAGACTTAGTACAGAAATGCCCAGGACACGGGATAAGTAAAATGATGCTGGTCCAAAGTCTTGTGAGCGGGCTGAACCTGAGACTCAAGGGTTGGTTAGTGCATCTTGCGGAGGAAGCTACATGGGGCGCCACGAGGACACCGTATACAAGGTGTTCGAAAGACTTGCTGAGTCTAGCCGTGCACAAACCACTAGCCGGGCTTACATAGCCGGCTCCAAAAAGATGGTGAATAATCTGACAACCGACCACAATGCTGACATGGGAATAATAGCTGATAAGCTAACTATGGTTGAGCAGATTTATAAAAAGGTGGATGAGATCCATAAATCATCTGATATGGAGAAATTGGCCAAATTGCCTAAACAAATGGAGGAATTGGCTGACAGGGTATCAAAGATCGCACCCCCCGCACCCATACACCAAATTCACTACATTCAAGGCCATGGGGTAGGGCAACATAGCCATTGGGGTGGAGACCAAGTCTTGTCCTCTCAAACTGATGAAACCTCCGCTCAGACTGATTTTGAGGAACCTCCACAGGTCATGGAGATAAACGGAGTCTGGTACAATTTGGAACCAGTCAATCGCTCAGGCCAAAACTCTACTCCAAATCCTCGTCCACCGCAAGCCCAGCCCACTTACCAGCCTCAACTACAGCAGAGGCAGCAATATCGCACGGGTTATCAGAACCCGCAACCTCAGCCACAGCAGAACCAACGCCAAAGCCAACAAGGGCAATATCAGCGACCTCAGGCCAAGCAGGGCCAAGGGTCTTCTTCCTCTTCTGCTATCTCTCCAGAACTCCAGCGAGTGTTGGATGAGCTTCATGACATGAGAGTCGACATAAATCGACTCTCTCGTTGGAGAGATGAGGTGACAGCACCCCAGACCGTGATTCCAGCTCAAGTCCAGGCTAACCCAAATAGCCTTGGACACAATCAGGTATTAATCTCTGACTATTCCATACCTGAGCTTAAACCTTCCTCAAATAATGACTCTTATCATATCTCTCTTAGGAGCGGAAGGACCGTGACCATGCCTGATCGAGCAAAGGAACACGAAGACATAGCCCCAGTGTCCACCAATTCACACAACCCTGGGGGAATTGACAAAGGAAGACAGGAGGAGAAAGAACAAGTCCCACCCACACCACCCGGATATAATGGAGAGTCTGAGTCAGACAAAGAAATGCCACCAAGTTTCCCTGTTTTTAGTCCGAGTCAGAGTCCTGTACGAACTTTTTCATTCAATAAAAGTGATGATGTTGATCACAACAAATCTGTTCCTTTCCCCCGTGCTCTTACGGTAGGGAAGAAGAAAAACATAAAAAACCAAAAAAATGATGATGAGATGGCCCGCATCTGCAAGGAAAATATTAAGGTCACTCTGTCCTTGGACGAGATGATAGAAAGAGATTCGGCTTTTCGGAAATACCTTAAGGTGAGATGCACACCAACTAGGGCCAGCAAACAAAATCCTAGCCGAACAAAGAAACACATACTCTCAGTAGCCACATCTCGTCTTATAAAAAATGAGCTGCCAAGAAAGAAAAGAGACATGGGTGCTCACTTCGTCACTAGCTACATCAACGAAATCAAGTTTGCAAGAACATTGTTAGACAATGGATCATCCATCAATCTCATGCCCACAACCCTATATGAGCATCTCAATCTAGGTCCTCTTAAGCAATCAACAGCCGTACTTCAATTCGCAGACACCTCAACTAAGCGACCTAGGGGCGAGATTCGAAACATTGTCATCAACATAGAGGGACAAAACTACCCAGTAGATTTTACAATTCTTGACATGGATGTCCCTAGAAATTGGAAAGATTCCCAGATGATACTAGGGCGACCCTTCCTTAGGACCGCAGGAGCTATATTTGATTATACATCCGGGAGAATCCAGTTCGGAAAAGTTGAACTTAAAATGCAGCAAACTAGGTTCCAAAGACCTGACAATGAGTCGAGCACCGAGTCTGAAAAATCAGAAACTAAAACTGAAATTACAGAACTAACAGCTGGGTCCTGGAGACAAAACCCAGCCGCTATGATAGAATCAACCTCATCTGGTGAGGAAATTGTTGATGACTTACTCTGCCAGCTCATCCATGCATCTACCTATACTCTTGGAGACTCAGAGGCCACTTTAGACCTGTCAGTCCATTCTCCTTATGGACAATCCTTGAGTAAGGTACACCAATCGGACGCGGCGACTGCCACACCTCATTCCATCATTAGCGATCCGATCCATGATACAACCATGAGGGTGGTCAACATTGATACACTACAAGCATCCACATCACAAAAACAAACATCACAGACAGAACCAAATTCGAGAAACATCATTGACTTACCTGAACTCAAACCATTGCCCCCTACACTTAAGTATGCCTTCCTTGCAGGACAAAAAGGACAATTTCCGGTCATTATCAGCTCACAACTGACCGAAGAGCAAGAGATCCGCCTGCTTAATGTTTTGGAGAAAAACCGCAAGGCTATAGGCTGGAAATTGTCTGATCTTCCAGGGATTAACCCAGCCCTGTGCTCACACCATATTTACTTGGAAGATAATGCTAAACCCTCCCGTGAATGCCAACGTAGATTGAATCCAAACTTACGGGAAGTGATTAAGACTGAGATCGAAAAATGGTGTAAAGCGGGGTTCATATATCCCATCTCCGACTCCAAATGGGTGCCACCTTTGCATGTAGTCCCGAAAAAGTCAGGACTCCAAATTATCACCAATGAGGAGGGAGAAGAGATTACGACACGGGTACCTACGTCGTGGCGTGTCTGTGTGGATTACAGGCGCCTGAATGCTGCAACGAAGAAGGATCACTTTCCGCTGCCTTTTATTGATCAAATCCTGGAGAGATTGGCAGGGAGAGAATACTTCTGTTTCTTAGACGGGTACTCGGGCTACAATCAGGTAGCCATCGCCCCCGAGGACCAGGAAAAGACTACTTTCACATGTCCCTTCGGCACATACGCATTCAAGCGAATGCCTTTTGGGCTTTGCAATGCCCCTGGCACCTTTCAGCGGTGCATGATTGCGATTTTTGCCGACATGGTCGGGGATTTCCTGGAAGTCTTCATGGATGACTTCTCGGTCCATGGTGATTCATTCGATGATTGTCTAGCACACCTGGATCGAGTCCTCCAAAAGTGTAGGGAAGTGAATCTGGTGCTCTCTTGGGAAAAAAGCCATTTCATGGTAAAAGAGGGCATTGTACTGGGGCATGTCATCTCCAAGAAGGGAATGGAGGTTGACCCTGCCAAAGTAGATGTGATTAAAAAGCTTGAGCCACCCACAAATGTGAAACACGTACGGTCTTTTCTAGGGCATGTCGGATTTTACAGGAGATTTATCAAAGATTTTTCAAAAATTGCCCGACCGCTAACTGACCTTCTGGGGAAAGACACCGAATTCGTGGTAGATCATAAGTGTCTAGAAGCATTCGAATTACTCAAGAGAAGGATCATTGAGACTCCCGTCCTACAAGCTCCCGACTGGTCTCTTCCCTTCGAGATCATGACAGACGCCTCTGATTTCGCGGTAGGGGTTGTATTAGGACAACGAAAAGATGGAATCCCGTATGCTATTCACTACGCAAGCAAAGTGTTAGACCCTGTTCAGAAAAATTACACTGTGACCGAAAAAGAAATGCTTGCTGTAGTTTTTGCCTTGGAAAAATTTCGATCAATACTTCTAGGATCTAAGGTGACAGTTTACACAGACCATTCTGCCATTCGTTATTTAATGGCCAAAAAGGACGCAAAAGCACGACTTCTGAGATGGATTCTACTGCTACAAGAATTTGATCTGGAGATTAAGGACAAACCTGGCGTTAAGAATGTCGTGGCTGATCATTTATCACGAATTGAACATAACAAAATTCCGGAATCTGAATCCATCCGTGAAACCTTCCCAGACGAGTCAATTTCTGCTATTGACTCACTCCCTTGGTATGCAGACACAGTGAATTATCTCGTCACCAATGAAGTTCCTCAAGGTTGGCCCAGAAACAAAATCGAACGACTCATATCTGAAGCGAGACACTATCATTGGGAAGATCCTTTCCTTTTCTTTGAAGGACCGGATTGCATATGGAGAAGATGTATTCCTCAAGAGGAATATCAAAGTATCCTTAATCTATGCCATACCTTGGAGGCGGGAGGACATCACTCTGGGAAGAGGACCGCCGAGAAAATATTGCAATGTGGATTTTACTGGCCGACCTTGTTTAAGGATGCTTTCAATTTTGTGAGGTCGTGCCCCGTCTGTCAGCGAATGGGAGGAACCATTGGTTCCAAAGATGCCATGCCTATGCAACCAGTGATCATCTGTGACGTATTCGATGCATGGGGCATTGACTTTATGGGCCCATTCCCTAATAGTCAAGGATTTGAATATATTCTTCTCGCGGTAGATTATTTATCTAGATGGGTGGAGGCTATCCCTACTCGAGCTGCTGATAGCAAAACTGTTTGCAAGTTTTTGAAAGATCATATTATTTTGAGGTTTGGAATTCCAAAAGTTTTAATATCTGATGGGGGAAGCCACTTTGTAAACCGGGAGGTGAAGAAGTTGACTAAGGAATACGGCATCGAGCACCGTGTCGCTACTCCTTACCACCCACAATCCAATGGCATGGCCGAGGTGTCAAACAGGGAGGTTAAAGGAATTTTACAGAAGCTCGTTCGTCCTGACAGGAAGAACTGGTCCCAACTCCTGGACCAAGTTCTGTGGGCTTACCGGACGGCTTATAAGACCCCATTGGGCACCTCCCCGTTTAGAATGGTATATGGGAAACCATACCATTTGCCCGCAGAGCTCGTACATAAATCAGAATGGGCAATCAAAAAGATTAATTGGAACTGTCACCAAGGAAAGAAGAACCGAGACATGAATTTGAATGAACTGTCTGAAATCCGAAATCATGCTTACGAAAACAGCACCATTTACAAAGAAAAAGTAAAGAGATGGCATGACAAGAACATTCGAACAAAGAACTTTGTCCCAGGACAGAAAGTTTGGCTATTTAATGCAAAGTTGAAAATTTTCCAAGGAAAATTGAAATCAAAATGGACGGGACCCTTCATTGTCAGAGAGGTACACAATAATGGGAGTGTGGAGATCTCAGAGACCGCAGATAGCACGCAAACATCTATAGTCAACGGTCAGCTGCTTAAACATTTTGTCGAATCCAATGAGCAATTAGTACAAGTTGAATAGATCTCATTCACTCAGGGCATAGGTTTTGATGAAAAATTTGATCTGCCCAGATAACGGACCTCTCCGAAACCTCCTTGATCTTGTACATCCGCAAATCTACCCGGTTCCCCATCTGTATTTATCCGAATATACTTAGGCTGACCTGAGCCTAAGTATAGGGGGACCACTACCGTTGTTTATACTTCACTTCTCTTCTTTTGTTTTTAATCCTTCTGTATTTAGTACGAGCTATGTCAACATTTCACTTTGTGCCATGGGGACATAGCACAAGGTAAGTATAGGGGGGTGTACATGTACATATTTTATCTACTTTATCCTTAGCTCGTACTTCATTCGTTTTTATCTAACATCGGGGGTGGGTACGAGTAGTGTGTATAATCCCTTTTTTAAAAAAAAAACAAACAAAACAAAAAAAAACAAACAACAAAAAAAAACAAAAAAAACAAACAAACTTCGGCATAAAAAAAATCATCACTCATGGTCTTGCATTTCATCAAGCATTTCATGCATTCCTTGGTCGATATATTCCTGACACATTAACCATCACTCAAGGCTTGAGGATTATCGAGGACACTTGATTTCTGAGATCTTGAGATTCTGAGTTAGCCTGCCTTAGTCATTAGGGTTTTTAGAACTTAATAATCCACACTTCCCTAGTTTGAAAGATTTGAGCGCTATATTGCACTCTTCATCTCTACCTTCAAAGAATATGATCAGCACAAATCACTTCCACAACTGCATTATTGATGAGATGAGTTGAGATATCACTTGAGGAACTAGGACTAGGGATTTGAGTTTAGACCCGATCTGATGATATTCGAGGATGGGATAAAGTTAATGAAGGCTGCAGAAAACCTGAGTGTCAGCAAAACCCAGCCAGTATGTGAACAAGTTCATATGCTATTTTTTGATATTGACCTAAGTGCCAGGGTGTGATGAAACTTAATGAAAATTGTTGATCAGTGTGCGCCAACTTTTGGTAAAAGTAGTGGAGCTAGCCAAAAAAAAAAAGAGATGTCAAAGAAAAGCTCTATCATCCAAAGACAAATGAGCTTCCACCAATGGCGAGCGCTCCCAAACATTTTCAAAGTGTCCACTTGGACCAAGCGCTAATTAGGACCAAGGAGTCGGGCTGACACCATAAAAGGGCTCTGCATCGTAAGCGATACAAGTCTGGGTGTCGAAGGTATCTTAGATACTCAAAAGAGACACACCCCGGTGTACTCCCAGAAAAACAAGTGCAGACGACTCCAAATTCTCTTGACGGACACATTGATCAACAAAATAAAATATACTTGTGTTGAGTAATAAGGCACTCGAGAGGCACCTTGTTCCAATGAAAGGGAGAGAAAACCAGACACAATCCTGTGCCCTCCATCAACTGGCCGTCCATCTACACTTTCAAGTCTGACAAACTAATGAGACGGTTGACTGAAGCAAGAATAGACATATTCCCTAGGGTTGAGGGTCATGTCTAGAGGAGAGTCTCTTGGATTGGAACTTTGAGTGATGCCCCGACTCGACTCTCATGAAATGCAGTACACTTAAAATCATATCCTTATATTATATGTACAAACAGAGAGTCTGAAGATTAGAGAAGTTGGGTTCCTTTTGATTAAAGCTTGGGTGAGCTCAGAATTTTAGGATCACTCAAATTAAGGGTCTTCTCTGAATTAAGCCTTGAAAATTCACATACACAGTCAGGGATGTATTCAACTAAGTCATTCATTCATGCTCGGGGACGAGCATGGTCTAAGTATAGGGGTATGATGAATCTCGTATTCATCATGCTAAAATCAGTCATTTAGGCTCTGTCCCCCATCATCCACCTGTAATTATTCATTAATAGATCATTATTAGCCATCATGCATGTGTAAATAATATCTGCATTTCATCATGCATAATTGCATTTAAAAATTTCCAGTGTAAATTAGTCCAAAAAGCCGCTAACTTCTCACATTTTTAGTTAATTCATCCTAACTCCGATTGACCCCAAACCACCTCCTTTGTGTAGATATTACTAACCTTATTAAATAAAAAATACAAAAAAAATTACTAACCCCAATAAGTGTCAAATAATCCCAAAGTCAAATTTCACATCTGACGGACTAAATTGAGCATATCTCCCACATACAATGTCCGATTTTGGTCTACTCACTTTTAAAGTACTCCATTTTCAAATACCTTCAAAACAAGACCAATTTCATAAAATTCGGAGCTCATATGTGAAAGTTGGGTTTTGGGCCTCTTTTGCGCATTTTAACTTTTTACTAATTTTGACCTGAGATTTTATGTGAATAATTAACTCTTTTAATTTTATTTCTTTTTCATTTGTGTCCTTTGATGAAAGTTTTAATAAGAAATGCAGACATTCAAATCCAGATTAAAACTGAGATCAAAGAAATTGACCAAGTCCGAGTGTCCGTTGTCGGTCTGCACAAAAGTCGTGTGATTCTGACTTCTATTTTATTTTCCTATTTTCTTATCTATTAAAAATCCAAAAAAATAGATTAATTTGTAAAAAATTTTCTTCTTATTTATCGTATTTTTTCTAGATTTTTTATCCCCTCTAAAACCACCAAAAAAATTACAAATCTCAAAAATGCGGTTTTTCGTACACCAGGAAAGCCACCAAAAATACCACTTCGCACAGGTGACCTCTTTTGCTCCCGGACCCTTCATGAAAGTTGTAGATCTCGACGAGACGAACAACTTTCGTGAAGAAAATTTTTCAATCCGAGGTCATCTTCTATCTCTTTTTCCCACTTAAAAATACGAAATTTTTTTGATGCCACGTGGCAGCTCCAGGGCGTGCCACGTGGCACCCCGCTGTTTCCTCTCTCCAGCCACATCCCGGGTCACGTGCCAAGCATGTGACCCTCCTTCATCTTCTCCATCCAGCCGTTTCGCCCAGCCCACCTCCGCCGTTACCCATCCTCCCTCGTAACCGCCGCCTCCTCCTCTCCGCTGGTCGTTACGAGGGCGGCCTATAAAGCGTCTCCGCCACGACCGCCATCGCCATCCGCCATCTCCAGCAAACGAGGAAGCACGCGACACAGAAGGTGGTGACAGCACCTAGTCAGTCGTCGACGAACCTCGACCTGTCGGCGTGATCCAAGGTGTGCGTGCGTTTCGTACCCCTTGCAGCTCCAGTACCGAGGGCTCCCTCTTCTTTCATCGAAGAGGGCCGAGCCAAGAAGGACACGAGGTCCACCTCACTTCCAAGCTTCCATCTCGACTCTCGCAAAGAGTCGTAGACCGTCCCTGAACCACTCCTTCATTCCCAACGTCGCTCGACCTCCCCCTTCATCCTCCGCTTCTCATGTTTGCACTAATATCTGCAGGTGTCGACCGGCCGAGATCTGCCATCGCCTCCGGACGCCCACGAGAGCTCCTCCGCCTGCTCCCCTCCGCACCGTCATCGCCCCACCTCCGGCCGCCCGCGAGGTCCCTCCGCCTCCAGCTCGTTCCCCCCGGTTCGCCGGTCGCCCCCGCCCAAGCTCGGCCGTGTGTCGGTCGAGCGTTCGAAGCCGGCCTCCGCTCCTTCGACCTCCACCTCGGGCCGCCTCGCGGGGCGCCGCCTCGCCGCCTCCGCTCAGGCCCTTCGACTCCACCTCCGCCCAGGCGTCGCCTCGCCAACCGCCCTCCGCCCCCGCTCGGCCGTGTGTCGGCCGAGCGCGGCCGCTGCCTCGCCCACAACCACCGCCCCACCACGAGGCACAGTTACCGTCGGATCGGGCTAATCAGCCCTTGATCCGACGGTCGTCGAGCCGCCACGCGCCCAGCCGAGCCTCGAGGCTCGGGATCCCCAAACCATAGGCTCGGTCGACCGAGCCTCTGCTTTGACCCGAACCTCAGGCTCGGACGCCGCACCTTAGGCTCGCCACCCGAGCCTCCAGCTTCGTCCCCGAGCCTCCGCAAGCACGTGCGGCGCACGTGTTTTTGGGTAAATTGCAGCCATACCCCCTGGCACTTTCAGAAATTACGGAAATACCCCCGCCAGGGGTAAATTACGTCCAGGCCCCTCCGAGTTTTATTAATTACAGATAAGTCCTCCCAGGGACCTTTTTGCAATGAAAACTTTATTTTATTTACATTTTAGTCCCTGAAATTTCATTCTAGCATATCTTTTTCATACGGACTCCGATTTTAGCGTATAATATGTCATTTTGAAGCTATTTTTATACTCTACAATTTAGCATAGCTTGTGATCAGATCTGAGGGTGTTTATTGTCAATTATTATTTGAGGATCATCACTGACTTTTGCAGGCTAAATTTGACATATTGGTGCTTGAGAAATCAATGATCATTTTTGCAGGAATTCGGAAGATGACTTTACTCTGATTAAACCGTTGTAATCTTTAATTAGTAAAATCTTCACATGTGGTTAATTCATATTTATTCCTCTCAGACTTTTGCTGACTATTTTGAGGACTTTAATCAAGGATATTTGGAGGCCTGATATATCATTATTCTGAGCTTAAATTCATTACCCCTAAGCATCAAGTTAAGATCAATTTTGATTTGTGATTAATCTTGTGAAACTATTGATCAGTTTATTGGAGGAATTAATATGTTTAAAATCACAGATCTTGGGCAGCATAGTCTCTGTTTAATTTTCTTTGCATCGCATCTCCATCATTGCATTGTATATTTTTCTCAACACAAAAATTAACCGAGCATTAATCAATTAAATTTGATTTAAGACCGCGCAACTAAAAATCACCGTTCCCTGTGTTCGACCTTGGTACACTTACCAAGTAAAAATTACTCCACAACATTCAAAGTTTGTGGTTTTTGATCGACCGATTTTCACCTCCTATACTACAATTCATCGATATTAAAGAGGTGGATTTCGCTCTCATCAATGGTATGGAGTGGCAACTCCATGGTCTATGCCAAACTCGCTAGCAAGGGCCTTCACCTGGTCGTTGATAAAATGAGACCCTCTGTCAGAAATCAATACTCAAGGTACCCCGATCCGTGTAATGATGTGCTTCCTCAAAAATCTGCAAACTGTCCTGGCATCAGCGGTTCGGGTGGGGATGGCCTCAACCCAATGACTCACATAATCAACGACCAACAGAATGTACTCAAATCCCTGATTCTTAGGGAATGGGCCCATGAAATCGATGCCCCATGCGTCAAAAACCTCACAGAAGTGAATGGGCTGCATCGGCATCATATCACGTTGTCCACAAGTGCCCATCCTATGACACTCAGCACACCTCTTCACGAACTCATCAGAGTCCTTGAAGAGGGTAGGACACCATAGGCCTGATTGGAGCACTTTTGGTGCCGTTCTCCTCCCAGAGTGATGTCCTCCTGCCTCAAGCTTGTGGCAGTAAGTGAGGACGCTATGGTGCTCCTCCTGAGGAATGCACCTACGCCAGACGCTATCCCCTCCTTCGTGGTAAAGGATGGGATCCTCCCAGTGGTAGGACTTGGCCTTCGCAAGGAAGGTCTCAAGCCTCTGCCTGGGCCAATCTTGTGGAACTTTCTTAGCAACAAGAAAGTTCACAATATCGGCATACCACGGGAGAGAGGCGATAGCAAGGATCGCCTCTTCTGGGAAGGTCTCACAAATAGGGTCAATCTGCTCAGAATCCTCAAGATGCTCTAATCGGGAGAGATGATCCGCCACCATATTCTTGACTCCAGGCTTATCCTTAATCTCTATGTCAAACTCCTGGAGTAGAAGGATCCATCTAGTCAGTCTGGCCTTGGCATCCTTCTTTGCCATGAGGTACCTGATGGTGGTATGATCTGTGTATAAGGTCACTCTAGATCCAATAATGTATGATCTGAACTTATCTAGGGCGAAAACTATGGCTAGCATCTCCTTCTCTGTGACTGTGTAGTTCCGCTGCGCAGAATCCAATGTGCAGATAGCGTAGTGGATAGAAAATGGAACTCCATCCCTCCTCTGTCCCAGCACAGCCCCCACGGCAAAATCGGAGGCATTCGTCATGATCTCGAATGGGAGAGGCCAATCAGGCGGCTGAAGAACATGAGCCTCAACAACACATCTCTTGAGAGTCTCAAACGACGAAAGACACTTGTTATCGACAAGGAACTCGGTGTCTTTCGTCAGCAGGTCAGTCAATGGTCGGGCAATCCTACTGAAATCATGAATCGTCGGTAGAAACCGACGTGCCCCAGGAAAGACCGTAACTGCCGCAAATTGGACGGCGGTGCGAGTTCCTAATGACATCTACCTTGGCCGGATCAACCTTCATGCCCCTGTTGGAGATGATATGGCCAAGCACAGTCCCTTGAGTCACCATGAAGTGACTCTTCTCCCAAGATAACACCAAGTGAACCTCTATACATCGCTGAAGTACTCGGTCTAGGCAGTCAAGACATGAGTCGAATCCGTCACCGTAAACCAAGAAATCATTCACGAAGACCTCCAAGCACTCCCCCATCATGTCCGAAAAGATCGACAGCATGCATCTCTGAAAGGTCGCAGGGGCATTGCATAGCCCAAATGGCATGCGTCGGAAGGCATATGTGCCGAACAGACAGGTAAAGGTAGTCTTGTCTTGGTCCTCGGGAGCGATGGCCACCTGGTTGTAGCCCGAGTACCCATCCAGAAAACAATAGTGGCTCTTCCCTGCCAGTCTCTCAATGATCTGATCTATAAATGGCAGGGGGAAATGATCCTTCTTGGTGGCCTGGTTAAGTCTCCTGTAATCAACGCAGACCCGCCAAGAAGTGGGTACCCGTGTAGCAATCTCCTCTCCAGACTCGCTGACTACTGTTGTGATGCCCATCTTCTTAGGCACCACATGCAAAGGGCTGACCCACTTGGAGTCGGAGATGGGGTAGATAAAATCGGCGCTCCACCATTTCGATATCTCCTTCAACGACTACTAAGTCGTGCTCCCCGACAACGGTGCCATTCTCATGAGCCAAAAAATCCGAGCAACTAAGGTAGATAAATCAGAAGCGGTCGTTGCGACCTCAGTCGCTCGGCAAAACAGAATGCTCAATCAAGAAAAATATCAGACTACAAAATAAAAATCAAAACACGATAAAACTCAAGGTAGCGGTCTCGTTATTGGATTAACCTGGTATAGCGACCAAGGTCGAACTCAAGGAGCACGGGTTGGCCTCGCGGCCTACGAAGTAGTCAGAAATAAAAACAAATAAAAGAAAATTATTTTTGGTGGGTTTATAATATTTTCTAATATTTTTTTTGGGATTTTTAAATAATAAAGAAAATAGGAAAATAAGTGAAACAAGCAACTTCACACAATTATTTAATCACTCAAAATTAATCCAAAAATTCAAACAAAAATATTTTTATGTTTTTTTTATATTTTTTATGTTTTGGTGAATTTTTGGTGTTTTTCTGATTTTTATAGAATTTTATAAAAATAAAATAAGAAAGGAAAACAGTGTTGCTGTCCAGCCGGGCATCAAAGGCTAAAATAAAATATATAATGGCCTTCTAAGAGCCTAGAGTATTTTTCCTATAAACTAGAAACAAAAAGGAAAATTCAGAAGATGAGTTTATTATTTTTGGGTTTTTGTATTAATTACTAGAATTTTTATGGGGTTTTAGGGCTTTTTCAATTTTTATATTTTATATAAGTTCAAAAATCACCAAAACAGGTCAGAAAATCAAACACACTAAATTAAACAAAATTTAATTTTTTTTAGAATTTTTAGAGATGTTTTAATATTTTTTGTGAATTTTATATTTGAATAGTAAGAAAAATGGGTGTTTTGAATTTTTAAAAAAATAAAAAGAGTCAAAAATGTCTCCAAAAATCAGAGAAAATTTTACACAGTGGCAGGAGCCACGTTTCCAATTTTCACGTAATTTGGAGTAATTTTGCTATTTTATTAAAATCAAAAACACACAAACAGTGTATAGGGACCTAGTTGCAAATAAAATAAATCCTAGGGGCTGAAAAGATAACACGGCAAAAACCTCAGGTCCTTCAATGCAAAAATCCCCGAGAACCACGCGCGCTGCACGTGTGTCACACTCAGAGGGTTATAAGTGTCATTCTAATTTTAAAACATTAAAAGCGGAACACACATAAACCATAGGATAAAAGCTGCAATTTCACCGAAACTCACGTGTCGATGCACGTGTCCATCATATACAGGGGTATAAATGCAAACAAGATAAACAGCAGGGTCCTCTATGCAAATGTTTCAAACTAAAATAAACTGCAGAAACTATTTACAGGACTAAAAATTAAACGAAAAAGAAAGAAGGGCCTACAGGGTAATTTACCCTTTATTTAAACGGGGGGCTGGATGGACGCCGCATGGCGAATCTGACGGTGGTGGATGACGGCGCCTCAACGAAGGAGCCCTCGGCTCTGATCCAACGGCTGGGGTTGCACCACGTATCTGATCAACGGTCGAGAGGCGCTGGATCTAATCCTCGCTGGATGGAGGGCTGAGAGGAGGCCACGTGTCGATCTGACGGTGGCTGTTGGGCCTCCTCTTAGCCCTGATCGGACGGTCCACAAGTAATCTGGACATCCAAGGTAGAACTGATGGCAGAGGAGGGTCCTGGAGGAACTCCTCGCCGGCGAACTTCGCCGGAGGACTGTGAGCGCTCAGGACCTCTGCGGGGGCTACTGAAGATCGGAACAGACTCGCCGGAGCCTCCCGCGTCTGGAGAACCCCTCCGATAGCGCAACGGAGCTCCGGAGAGCCCAGGCGACACCGGCGGAGCTGAAGCTCCTGTGCTGAAGATGGAGGACCTCAGATGGTCCTCCTTTAACCTGCAAAATGGCACGAAGAGCATGCTGGGTCGAGGGCAAAGTGCCTCGACCCGGTTAGGTGCGAAGTGGGTGGACGGCGGGTCGATATGGGCAAGCTCTGGTGAAGCGACGGCGAGGGAGCTCGAATCCCAGTTCCTGTGCGAACTAGGTTGGATGAAGGGTGTAGAAGGTGCGTGAGAGAAGGGCGAAGGTGATGGTGTCGTCCGATGATCGAAATGGGGACTGAGGTGGTCGGAATTGACGGTCGACGGTGGAGGCGCGATTTGGGGGTAAACAGAAACTAGCGAAAAATAGGAAGATCTAAAGCTACCTGATGGTCGATGTCGACTGTGCTTGAGCTGCTGGAGCTCCTGGTCCTAGCCTCGAGGGCCGTCGATGCCCGAGGCTCGAGCACCACGCTGGTGGCGGCGCACGGCGGCGCTAGGTCGCCGGATCGATGGTCTGGACACCCTCTCCTTGCGGCGACACCACCGGCCGACTGCTGTCACTCAGGCGGAGATGGTGGAGGTCCTGGGGTGGAGAATGCGCAGCCAAAGATGAGTGAAAGTTCGGCCGGAGCTGATGCTTTATATGATTAGGGGTCCGGCTAACTGGGTGTCGGACGAGAAAATCGGAGCTCGGACCCCTTAAACCCACCCCGGGCGTGGATCAGAGATGAACCAGGAAGAAATAGGACCCGAGGTTAGGGTTTTTGGTGATCGGATCGTGACGCTAAAAATAGGAGAAATCAGGCCGGGCGTGCAGATCTGCGGGGATGTGGTCCAAGGGGGGAGTTGACCGGGGGGTCAAGATCCCCCGTGGACCAATCAGGAGAGGCCACGTCGAAAATATTTGGAAATTAAATTAAAAATAACAAATGGCCGAATTAATAAAAACTCAAAACATGAAAAGTGTTTCTTTTATTTTAAACTATTTTTTTGTGATTTTTAATTATTTTTTTGAAATAAAAATAAGGTATATACAATATAGAGATATATACATAGGTATATACAATATTGATTTTTAATTTTTGATTTTTAATTAATTAATTTTGTGCATTTTTATTCCAAGTTTTATTTTATTTATTTACAAGATAAAATTTGGAATATTTTGGTATTTTTATTTTATTTTTATTATTTAATTACAAGGGTAAAATAAATAGTTATATACAATTATATACAAGGTCTATATACAATGTTTATTTTGATTTTCATTTTTGTTCTTTTTATTTTATTTTTATTTTAATGGTTTTTATTTTATTACACCATGAAATACAAAATATATACAAGTTTTATGAGATTTTAATTTATTTATTTATAGGGATAAAAAAATAGCTATGTGGTCTTATGTACATGGTGAATATATACAAGAAATGATGTTTTTATTTCCTTTTTAATTTTCTTATTTTTATTTCGATTTTGTATTTACAAATATATACAAATATTTACAAATAAGTACAACCCATTTTTATTTTTTTTGTTTTTAGAGGAAAATATTTTTATTCTATTTACAGGTATATGTACAAAGGTGAGCTTCCTTATCTCTCTCTACTTGGGCTTTTATGCGGTCAGGCCCATGCTGAGCCCTCCCTTGGGATTAGGTCGCTCAATATTTATTCTAAATATCTCCCTCTTTTTCTTTTATTCCTTTATTCTTTTATTTATGCACCAAAATATGCTAATTATTTAATTTTATACAATGCATGCAATTTGTTAATTATTGATATTTACAAATATAAACATGTGTTTGGCAAAGGTTTTGTAGCTAAAATAAAAGAATAAAGAGTGATGAATGGGTATTCATCACCTGTCATCATTTGTGATGTCTTTGACGCCTGGGGCATCGACTTCATGGGCCCATTCCCTGTTAGCCACGGATTCGAATACATACTTCTTGCGGTAGACTATCTGTCCAGGTGGGTGGAGGCTATCCCAACCCGAGCCGCATACAGCAGGACTGTTTGTAAATTCATTAGAGATCATATCATCTCTATGTTTGGGATCCCATAAATGTTGATATCAGATGGGGTAGCCACTTTGTAAACAGAGATGTGAAGAAGCTCTTGAAGGATTACGACATCGAACACCATGTCGCTAGTCCTTACCACCCACACACCAATGGTAAGGTGGAGGTGTCGAATAGGGAGGTGAAAACCATATTGCAGAAACTTGTCCGCCCAGACAAGAAGGACTGGTGGCAGATCTTGGATCAAGTCCTGTGGGCTTATAGGACAGCTTACAAGACATCGTTAGGAACCTCCCCATTCAGGATGGTATTCGGGTAGCCATGCCATTTGCCTGCGGAATTAGTGCACAAATCAGAATGGGTAATCAAAAAGGTCAACTGGAACACACACTTAGGACAAAAGCATAGAGATATGGATCTGAATGAGCTTGTGGAAGTCAGAAACCGAAACAGTTTGGTGTACAAGGACAAAGTAAAGCGTTGGCATGATAGATATATCAAACGAAAAACCTTTGTTCCTGGATAGAGGTATGGTTGTTCAATGCAAGGCTGAAGGTTTTCCAAGGTAAGCTAAAATCAAATGGACGGGCCCATTCATTGTCCGTGTTGTGCATGATAGTGGATGTGTTGAGATCTCAAATCTCACAAATGACGCACAGACGTTCCTAGTAAATGGACAACTATTGAAGCACTTCGTCGAACCCAATGAATAGCTAGTCCATATTGAGATGATTGTATTTATACGCGAGACAGATTCAGCGGATACACATAGAGCCGTGCTTGAGACCTTGCAGCAGTGAACTCTCGCCATAAGCAGCATCAGGAAAGATTCAGACCGCGATCCTTGTATATATCCATCGCTCCTGTACATTCTTCCCCTCCCTCCTGCGACTCTAATCACTCACCCCAACTTCATATATTTTCATCTACGACTATACTTAGGATGACCAGATCCTAAGTATAGGGGGAGAGTCACCTGAGTTCGTTCACTGTACATCCTCCAAATCACATCAGTCATCATACCACTCCAATCCTATACTTAGGCTGACCTGAGCCTTAGTATAGGGGGGGGAACTGATGCCCATCTTGTACATATATTTCCACTTCCCCTCTCGACCTCGTCCTCCCCGTTTTTGATCTCTTGCTACACTTAGGCTACCAGAGCCTAAGTATAGGGGGGCAGGACGACTTCTATACATTTTTTCTCTTTTGGCTTTCCTACGCTTAGCACGAGCTATGTCTTCTTCCTCGCCTTTTGTGCTCTGAGGACATAGCACGCTCTAAGTATAGGGGGTGTGTCTATATTACATATATACTTTACCCATAGCTGGGTAAAAATGGAGAAAATTTTTTGTAAAATACACATATACTTGTATATTATATAACACTTTATAATTTGTATATACTGAAAAAAATGGAAAAATCAAAATAAAAAGGCTTCTTATTCACTCTTGCACATCATCTCTGCATCCGAAAAGAAAGAAAGAAAAAGAGTCTTGCATTTCATTCATCTACATAGCATGTCATCTACATCTCATCTGCATATCTTGCATATGCAAGGTGAAAAGCTAGTGGGTTATAAACCAAGTAATGAGTAGATGTTGAAGAGGGACTTGATTTGACCTTAATCCACCTAATTTCAGAGGAACCTTATAGGAACTAGAGTTAAGATTTCTCAGGTCAAGCGACTTAATTCTTTGGTTCCGCAAGTCTATGTTCATATGTCATCTTGATTAGTCTAAGTAGAATATCTCATGCACATGCATGATTCTTTTAGATAATGACCTAACTTGGACAAGCGCAATGTACGCAGCTCTTCATTGATGAGGTGGTGAGGAGGTAGAATCCTTTAGCTTGGAGTAGCACATGGGTGGAAATATCTGTCCTCCTCTAGGGAGGGTAGTGCATCTCAACCTAGTATAGTGGTGTTGACGTCTAAAGACAGGACGTTGTGGGTTGCAATAATGCTTTAAAAGAGGGATAGTCTATTGGCTCAAAAGGAAAAACTCCTGATGTACATGATGCACCTTGTATTAGTTCGAAAAAAATGAAAAAACTCCAAAAAAATAAGACAGGTCCAAGTGAAAATAAAATACCTATCGGAGTATGTATATTAGCAAGAGTATGCAGTTGGATGACTTGGCTACACTGGTCAGGCATCCCCGGATAGGCAGCTACACTGGCTACCATCCATTCTTTCTCCTCCCCCTCCTCTTGAGCTGGTCGCACTTGAACTGAGAAGGGAATACCCCCCCCCTCCTCGAGGAAAGAGTTACTGGACCGGGAAATTAGAGTTACCTTATTAGAGGAGGCTAGTTTTGAGCCATTTTTGATGTGGAGAGCTATATTTCACTTACACAGTACAAGTAAGAATCATAGTCATCAGAAATTTGCATCTGAGGATATGTTCTGACCTGACTGTTGAGGAGTCTTGAATAGAAGACTTGTGGAACTTGAAGTCTGTTAGGTCTTAAGTTCATATCCCAATAAGGTTTCGCCATACAATTAATCCAAAGGTCGAGTCAAGCTCCATTTTCAACTTTATTCATGACCTTGGTATGGAACCCAATCTCATTTCACTCTTGCATTTCATTTTAGTTGCTCGGGGACGAGCAAGGTTTAAGTATAGGGGGTTGATGAATCTGTGATTCATCACTCTTAAAGTTGAAAATAGAGTCTTGTTGTCGAGTAAATAGCAGCATATTTTCCCTTATCTTGCATAATTAGCATTCATACATACATGCACAATGTCTGCATTTTAGCATTCATATTGCATAAAATAAGAAGCCTAATTCACTTGTGATTCTTTACCAATTTATTCGTATTTTATACTCACTCTAAAGTAAATAAAACCATCTTTATACTGTGTATATTACTAACTAATAATATAAGGAAAAGGCCAAAAATTCCTAGCTTGTAAAATTACCCAATAAAACCCCAAACTCAATTGGAGACATCATACCTAAGAATGAAAATATCTACCTCATACAACCTCCGATCTAGGTCTACTCACTTCTAGAATAATACATATTCAGAGACCTTCAAAATGTGACCAATTTCATTTAAATCGGAGCTCGTATGCAAAACTTGGGTTTTGGGATCCCTTTGTACATTATATGTATATATATTTGTACCTCTATATTTTTGTATCTTATTTGACCTCATCTAATTTTTTATCAACATGAAACTTGTAGATCTCTTCGAGATCTACAACTTTCATGTTTTGAGTTTTCCCAAATTCGGCCATCTTCTCTCCCTAATTCCACATTCTCGTTCGTCCATTCAGATCAGGCCATGTGGCGCCCTCTGATTGCGCCACGCGGCCCGCTCACATTGTGCCACGCGCCCTTTGTCTTCCACCATACGATCCCTTCCCCTCTATCTTGATCTGATCCATCCATTCCCGCAACCAACGTCAACCATCCGATCAAGCCCAAATCAAATCCTGGTCGTCTGCTAGCGCCTCTCCCTCAGGCCGCCACGCATCATATTCTCTCCACCGTTCGATGGCCTTCCTTCTCTCTTCATCACCACCATTCATTCCGCCTTTGATCCTTGCCATTCGATCAAAGCCTGGGCTTTATCACAGCCCTCCATTCTGCCTAATTCTTAGCTCACCATGTGGTGGATCACGCACCGCACGATCATATCCAGAAACCTCCATCCCTGCCTCACACTTCCGCATTATCCCTGGCCCTTCGATCAGATCCGCTTGATCTAATCCAGGCCCTCCCATTACGCCTTTCTCCTGTCCAGTTGATCACTAGATCCAACGGCTCGGACATCGTCGTCTACCTCGCGCACGTCTCCCTCGCGCACGTCGCCCACTCCGCGCACCCTTCGCCCCTTTCTATTTTCACCACCACCACAGCCATCATCTCCGCCCCCTGTAACCTCCACTTCGTAGCCCATTACACCCTCATCCTCGTCGGCCTCCACAATCTCCATTAGCTTTGCTCACGTCGCTCCACGACCTCCACCAACTTCGTCACCCCGTCACCTACCCCCTCAACTCCGACCTATAAATATTCTGCCTCCATCAACCTCCGATCCTATCCGCCATAGCAGAAGGTTCCCCCGAGCTCTTAGCTCTTGATTGGTGACAGAGATTTTGGTCGAAATCGAGCGAAGAAGGGTGTATTCCTACGGCGAGATCCACGGCTCCTCCATGCCATGTCGTAGTTCCTCCAGAGAGCTGCTTGAGCTCAGGACCTCTACCGACCTTCGAGCGAAGACCAGGAGCTCCTCTCCGAGCTTCTATCCCCGGTTAGCATCCTCCATTCCCCCTCCGATCTCCTTATTCTTTTTCTCTGTTGTTCTCGCAATTTCTCTGCCTCCTCCGATCACTCCCACTCTTGCCTGACTATCCGCGAGCTTCACCTCGAAGCTCCGATCTTCGCGATCTACTCCATTCACTCCGACGACACAAAACCACTCCCGACCACTAGCTCCACCACCACGGCGGAGGAGCACCACCGAGTCACCCTCACTTCGCTCCAGGCCCCCGCTGCACTCGCATTCACCTCACGAACACGCTGCACGCCTCGTCTATAGAAACTGACCCCTGCAGGTACCATTTCTTTCATTGGTCGGAAGCGTCGCCAGAGCTGCATCGAGCTTCGTCGCGTCCAGCCTGTAGATCACCTATGTCTCATCCAGATGCTTCGGTCGCTCAACGAAGCTTCCACAATCGTCCCCAGCTACTTAGGAGCCTTTGGAGAGCATCATAGAGCAAGAATCGAGGCGGTGGAGCTAAGGGGGCTTCGTCGGAGCCCAAGCACGTCCGTCGCAGGAGGCGGCGGACCGGAGAAGACGACGAGCAGCCACAGTTGGATCACCTTGATCCGACGGCCCTCGATTCGCCACGTCGCCACGAACCAACGGCCGTTTGATCACATTTATCGAACGGACCTTCTTCTGCCACGTAGCCGCTTCCCCAAGCTCCAGACCCCGTTGGATCAGGAGGATCTAACGGCCTCCGTTCGTCCACATCGCCATCGCCTCTGACTTCCAGCCACCATCAGATCTTGCACGGTCGGACGCTTCACAGCACGCCATGTCAGAAGCTCCATCTCTCGTTGGATCATCTCGATCTAACGTTCCCAAGGTGCGCCACGTATCAGCTCCAGCAGCCATTTGATCTTCATTGATCGAACGATTCCTCTACCGCCATGTAGCCCCGCTCCGAGCCTCTTCCCCGAACCTTAGGCTTGGAGCACCCGAAGCACGTCCAAGCCTACAACGTACCTGATCCACAGCCCGAGTCTCCGACGCCTACCTGAGCCTAGCACCCCATGTGTTCGTCATCGTGCGGTCTGGGCAATTTGCAAAGATGCCCCTGGAAGTTTTAAGAATTACAAATCAGTCCCTGCCAGGAGCATCACGTGAGACGTACGTGTCCCAGTGGGCACTTTGCACACATACCCCCAGCATTATAGGTAATAGCATTTAAGTCCCCGTCAGCATGTTCAATTTTCAGTAATTTTATTTTCTATATTTGCAATTTGGTCCCTGTCTTTACACGCATATTTAGGTGTCCATTTGGCATTATTTTTCAGTTCTAAAAATTGCATGATGTAGATTATCTTGTCCTCTATCTTATTTGACACTTATTTCATGTTTGTGACATCGATGGAATTTAATATTATTACATTGGTGAAATTTTCCATGTTTTGCTCACTGTGTGCCTTTTAATTCATATTAAATTTCTTGTTGCTCCAAAAATCGCCATAAAATCACATTAGAGTTAGGATAATTTATTTTACATTGTGCCCAAAAATCATTAAATTTGCACGCATTATGAGGCCTGAATAAATTAAGTAGTGATTTCCTTAATTGATTTTTAATAGGTCCAATTCAAATAGAATTTTAGGTTTATTAATTTTCTTGGATTCATCATACTTAGATCTATTTAGGATAATTTTTATATCTAGAAATAATGTGTTTTTCTATTTATTAAAGTTAATTTTGTAAAAATCGCCTTGCTTTCATATTTTATTCACAGTAAATTCATAAAGTGTCAGAAAAAACCCAAAAAATAGTGTAGCTTAATTTCATTGCATGTCATATTCTGGTCAAGTTTCATCATTTTTGGATTTAATTTGACCATATTTCTGATTTAACTTGTAAAAACTGGCCTGAGATTGCATTTGCTTGTCCTTTATTGCATAAAATTGCTAAAAAATATCAAAAACAATCTTCTGAAAATTTGACCTCCGAATTCGCTTAAAATTTACCTAAGGAGACAACTGTCTCCCTGAGTTCGACCTTGGGCTTGCCCAAGTAAAATAAATCCGCCGCTCGTGATTAACTCGACATTAATTAAAAGTGATATTTTTGACATAGATTAGATTACTCGACTGCAACAAACTTGAGACTTAATTTGATCATTAATTTGATCGAATTAACAAGGGTAAGAACAGGCTCGTCAATAATATAAACATAATTGTGTCAATTTGAATCTTTTCTCAATGTTATGTTTTTTCTGCATCCACTGTTAAAATTTAACAGAAAGTGATTATTAACGTTATTACATTTTAAAATATGGTTTCCATATGTTTTCATTTATAAAGAATCTCATATTAGAATTAGATGCAAAATATAATAATAAATATTATTCATTTATAAATATTACACCGAAATGTATCAACAATATAATTGTTGCTAATTAAAAGTTGAACAACGCTTTATTCGTTGCTATATCAAAATGTCAATGAAAGCGAAGAATCATCGTTGTTTCTAATATATTTAGCGACGAATATGTATAATCGTCACTATATTTTGAAGTTTACAATTATAACAACGAATATAAATAATAATTGCTACTTAATGGTCGCTATAGATATAATTTGTTGTAGTGAGTATGTAAATATGTGACGGATTCCGAAGTTAACGGAAAAAATGGATAGAACTTGATACATAATTATTTCATGTAAGGGTTAGCATTATTTAGGGTTCTAATTAGGGTCGGCTATCAAGCCTAATGAGTCAAGCCAGGGTTGGGCTCGGGCTCGGGTTCGATAAGTCTCGAGCCGAGCCCGAGCCTCTTATCGAGCCTGAGCCTCTTATCGAGCATGGTCTGGGCTCGAGCCTATTCAGGCTCGTTAAGGAAATAGGTGTTTTTTTGGTGAAAAAGTATTTTGACTGAGCTCGAACCCAAGGCTTACTTTTTAAAAAATCATCCACATTACCAATAAACCACCATTCACGTTGTATATAAAAGTTAAATTATAATATATATTGTGAGATTTGCTTGTTAATAAAAAAGAAAAAAATACTAAATATCTAACTATAACCTAGATTAACATAGATAAAAGGTAGAAAATCCAAGTCTACAACATAGTCCACCCAACATTGGTGTTACATAAACAACATAAACACATAATCCACCATTAACAGTGTTGCAAAACTAATACAAATAAAAATAAAAATCATTGTAGTTTCACAAATAGAATATATATATATATATTCCTTATCGAGCCCATTATTGAGTTATCGAGCTGAGCAGGGCTCGGCTCGGGCTCGGCTCGATAAGCTATCGAGCCCAGAAATCTGGTTCGGGCTCGGCTCAATAGCTTAATGAGCCAAGCTCACGAGCCCTTATTGAGCCGAGCCCGAGCCTGGCTCATCGAGCCATGACTCAATAGCCGGTCCTAGTTCTAATCCGTTATTATCAAGAATTCTTGAATAATTACGAAACTACCCAAAGTTATGGATGTAATATACTTTTTCAACATTAAGGCATTCAACAACATTTTTTTTGAAGGAAAAAAGGGTGTCAAACCGTAAAGGTGGACACCTAAAAACTTATATTCACAAGTTAAGTACAAAGATTACAATGACCAAGACTCGTAAAGGAGTCTGGAATGAACTAGTACATTTTCTATATAAAATCTCTCCCCACAGAAAATAGTTCCATTCCTTGCCAACCAAATCGCCCATAAAATAGATGCCGCTTGATGTTTCTCAACTATGGTGCAAGTTCCAGATAAACCAATGGACTCCAAGAACTCTCTAACTCCTGAGGATGCAACTGCAGGTAGATTGGCCCCTGCCCAAACCTATCTTGGAGAAGAACAAAGGAAAAACAAATGATTACCATCCTCCATCTCATCTCCACACCGCAAGCAGGTTGCATTCGCCCCAAAGAGCCTGGACCTCCGAGCACCAGTCATCACCTGCTCTTTTCCAAACAACCATAGGAAAACTTTTACTCTTTTAGGTATTCTCCACGACCAGATATGCCCTAAACTAGGCATTGCAATTCCTGGGTCAAAAATGGTGGATGCGTATAAGACCTTGTATGCTTTTTTGACACTGAAAGCACCATCCGTCCAAGTCCAGAAATTAGCCTCTTCACCATCCCTTAGAATAGATTTCATATAAGGAGAGATTTGGGGAAGCATCGAACATATCCCATGCCAAAAGTTTGAAGGCTTGACCAATCTACGAGGGCGCCAATCAAGATTATTAGACACACCATAAATCTTCCTCAAAAGTGTACAGAGAGTATCTGATCCTGCACCCCAAATACGAGTGACCCACTTTGAAAGGAGGGCCTTGTTCATAACCTCAAGGTCTGAAACTCCCAATCCACCATCACCCTTAGCAAGCGTCACAACCCTCCACTTGACTAGTGGAGTTCCAGCCCAAAAGAATCTTCGCATCGACGTCTCCAACCGCCTACGAATCCCAACCGGCAACAAACGAGAAGATAGAAAGAAGATAGGAATCGCTGAAAGGACCGACCTCAAGAGGACCAAGCGTCCTCCCCGTGATAGACACGAAGCACGCCATCTTGCAAGCTTGCTCTCAATCCTCTCTACCACTGGTAACCAATCTGAATGCTTTAGACGGCCATCCACCACAGGCAAGCCCAAATAGGTGAAAGGGAGAGATCCCCGTCGTGAGCGCAGGCCTGATACACAAGCCTCGATCTCTCCATCTGAAAGACCAAAGGGAACGAACATAGACTTCTCTTCATTGAGATTCAGCCCAGAAACACCCCCGAATAGCTCCAAAACCGTAGCAATTCCCTCAGCCTCACAAGCTCCACCTTCTACAAACAGAATCGTGCCATCAGTGTACTGCAGTATCGGGACTGATAGGTTGTTTATAGTGTAACCTTTGAGAAAATTTCCCTCCACCGCACGGGTAACCATCCTCGATAGCGCATCTGCCACAATAACAAATAGAAGAGGGACAAGCCACAAACTACCTCGCCTTCACCAAATTACTGTACACGCAACCAACTACCGGAGATCCACGTCAAAGACAAAATAATTACGATGCAATATTAAACAGCAGGTAGGAAGAGGAAGATGGTCGAACAACCAACTGATGATCATCCAAGAAAACAACCAACTGATGATCATCCAAGAAAGGTACACGCAGAATCAAACAACAACCGATGTACTTAACATAATCTTCTTATTAGCAGCTATTTTATTTATGAGCGGGAGCTCCATTTAAACCACAGGGATTGCCCTGAGAAGGAGCGGGGTCTTCCTCCTGATGGAAAGCCCCGCCAACTCCTCCATGTCCAGCTTCCCCTCCGGCAGCCGCCACTCGAACCTCAGCAGCAGGTTCGCCAGGCACAGCTCCACCGTCGTCAGCGCCAGCGCAATCCCCGGGCATATCCTCCTCCCCCCGCCGAAGGGCAGGTACTGCATGCTCTGCACCCCGTAGTCCGCCCCCATAAACCTCTCCGGCCAGAACTCCTCGGGCGCCTCCCAGTGCCTTCCGTCCCTCCCTATCGCCCACACGTTCACGAACACCCTCGTCCCCGCCGGGACGTCGTAGCCGTCGATCACGCAAGACTCTCGCGTCTGGCGGGGCGGCGGCAACGCCACCGGAGGGTGCAGCCGCAGCGTCTCCTTTACTACCATCTTTAAATATCCCAACTTCTCCAGATCGCTCTCCTCCACCACACCCTTCCCGTCGGCAACCTCGCGTGCCTCAAACTGCGCCTTCCGAAGCATCGACGGGTTGCACATGAGCTCCGTCATCGCCCACTCCAGCGCCACCGCCGACGTGTCCGTGCCTCCGAGGAACATATCCTACAAACAAAAGATATATATGCGACGTCAAGTGATTGTTATTCAGAAACTTTTAGTTGGGTTCTTGTACAAACCACAAGGACCGCTTTCATATGCTCCCGCGTGAGGTGGAACCCAAGATGGGGGGTCCTTCTTCAGACGAAGGAGAGTTCTAACGAAACAGATCTCTTGATTATTCCCGTCGTCATCATTATCCAAGCTACTCTCCTCGAGCTCTTTCTCTAGAAGTGCGTCCATTCGCTGGAAGCAGCGATTGAGCTTGGCCTCCATGCCTGTGAACACGCTGACCCACTTGAAAGAAGGGAAGAAATCTCCGAAACATAATCCGGAGACCGAATCCGTGGCCTCCATGATGAGCTTCTGGTAGCCTGAGGACCTCTTCCCAAACACCTCTCTACACAACACGTTGCATATGAAGCTAAAACACATCTCGCTGACGTTCACGAGACCGAAAGTGGAGAGATTTGATATCTGAGTCATGAGGAGGTCGACCTCCTCTCGTCGGATGTAGCGGAAGGAGCTGAACTTCTTCTGGCTGAAAAACTCGACCGTGCTGATCTTGCGGAGTTGCTTCCAGTGGTCGCTGTAAGGGGCGAAGGCGAAGTCGAAGTTGCCGTAGGTGAACTTGGTTCCGGCGACGAGTGGGAAGCGGTCAGAGAAGGTGAGGTCGTGGGACTTCATGACGTAGGTGGCTGCCTCCGGGGTGGAGACGATGAGAACGGGAACTTGGCCGAAGCGGAGATACATGAGGTGGCCATGCAGGGCGGCGAGACGCGCGAGTGAGCGGTGCGGGAGGCTTCCGAGGACGTGGAGGTGGCCGAGGATGGGGAGGGCCGGCGGTGACGGGGGGAGGTTGAGGTTGGGTCGTCGGCTGCGTTTGAGGTGCAGGAAGAAGCAGAAGATGGGTACGAGGAGAAGGAAGAGATAGGCGGCCATCTTCGGTATTGGGAGTTGGGCTTTGTTAGCATCGTCTTTATGTAGTGAGAGGATGCTGTGTGTGTGTGGCATATCGTCACACGTATGGGCTTTGGTGGAGAGGAAGCCGTGCATGCCCTTCTTCCAGATGCATTGTGTTGTCAGGTCGTCTGATTATCGAGTAACCATTAACCGATCAATGCCTACTCTCTGTCCGTGCTCACCAATCACAGATCAATGCCTACTCTCTTTCCGTGCTCATATACGACAAGTTCCGTTAATAGGATCGAGAAACCTTTCACCACGAATGGTTTGTTTTTTCTCGTCTGGTAATGCCTCCTCTCTCTCTTTCTCTCTTATTATTATTAATACTATAATTGTGTATTTATAATGCTTGTATTTATTTTATATATTTGTTATTCTTTAAATTGGTATATAAATTGGTGAGGAAAAGCTCATTTTCAGTGAACGGTTTGCCAAAAGTGAGATGGATGTGTCTTGTATCACGTTGATAGGCGAACGGTTCGTCAATCGGCAAACCATTCACCGATCGATGTCTTGATCGAAAATTTTTGAAAACATGTGACTTGACATTACATTTGGAGGAGGGGCATGCCATGTCTAGGAAATTACTATGTGGTGGATGTTTGAGACGAAGGAGGTTTCTCTCTTTGATCTTCGCATTTCGCAGCCATTATCCTCCCTCCATTCTCTGTGACGTCTCACTCCCGCATCGCATTATCCACGACAACACCCCTATCAACCTTATCCTAGACCCTCATGCTGCCCATCTCTGTGCACGAGCACGGTTGCGATGCCCTCATCAGCCCAGCCCACTGCCGAATTGGTTTGATGGCCAAGGATCTCTGCTTCATTCTCTGTGTTGATAGACAAAAAAATCATCAAATTGAGGGGGATGATAAGTAAAAAAACTAAAACCATGCAAAGGATGTGCAAGCTCATGTTAAATTTCCTTTTGGGCCATCGTTATATCAGTTGGCAGACATTTTCTTGAATCCCATGGACTGATGCGTATTTAAATCCCATGGGCATAACCATGGACTAGTGCATATGCCAAACTAAGCGATCAATCAACGTGTACTAGCCTTCTGTTCTGGCTTCCTATACCATTTAAAAATCTCATTATTAGGTGTCAGGTCAATCTCCTGACTCATGATGAACGTGCAGAGATATAAGTGCCAAGAAAGAGGACATATCCTCTGATGTAAAAGCAGGTTACAACACCTGATGTATCGCAACGGATCCGTCTGATGATGATCGGACGACCAACGTAGAGGGTTGGGATGGTTGGCACACATCCCGTGGTCATCCACTCGTTATAGGACGGATCCCCTACATTACAGCAGGTGTTGTAACAACAGAGGATCCAAGTTGGCCAAGAAAGACCAATTGAGTACTCTTTTTATAGGCTTGAGACGACTTAGCAGCATTCAAGTCCATTAAGTAGGGTCAGGATGTAGTTAGGAAATGGCTAGCATGAAAATACCATTATAAGAATGTACATTATAAGGGACGACAACATGAGATGGTCGAAAAGCAACCGTCATCTCATTTTCCTTCAAATGGGACAATCATTTGTTGATCGTCGCTACTAATGAGCATAAGGGACGCTGGTCGAACCTCGTCTCTTTCTTGGAAAAGGATCCTATGCTGTAACGAGAGTTATAACAGAGGTGTTATAATCCTCTTTAGTTTTTTTGTGATTTTGCTTCCAAAATCCGACCTTATAGATTGAATTTCAGATTAGTGTTCGACATATTTTCCAAATTTCACTAATCCGAGGTTATTTACTATTTTATTTGAATGATCAAACATTCATTCAAGATCTAAGAAACGTAAATTCCATTTAAAAATGACTCAAATATTAAGCTACTAAAATAAAATAGCAAATAAGTTCGGATTTGAGCGAAATTTGAAGGATATGTAGAGTATCAATCTAAGATTCAATCTATAAGGTTAAATTTTGGAATCAAAATCACAAAAAAACTAAAGAACAGTTGTAACTCTCGTTACAACAGAGGATCCTCTTCCCCTTTCCTAATGTATATTTGAGGATACTCACAAGGATGACCTTTCCCTATGAACCAGAAGAGGAAGGTGGCGGCCATCCCCACCTTAGTATCGATAGGGACGATCGTTTACGACTATCCACTATGGTGCATGCATGCCCACTGGCAGGCTTGAGTGGGAAAGGGGCTCATAGGAGACAGTCTCATCACTCCTCTATGACCTTCTATAAACGTCTCTTATGGAGGGGGTTAGTAATCTCAATGCTAATCCTCTATGGCCCAAGAATGCCCACTAACAGAGGAAAGGACTCATATGGGATGATCTTGACCGTCCCTAATAGCTTTTATCGACGCCCATCTTTGTAGAGCCAGACCATAGGGGATGATCGTGTCGTCCATCCCTTATAGCACATGCATGCACACTAGTAAAGTCAAGGGATAAATGGGTTCATATCAATGTTTTGAAAACCAGACCGGATCGTCGGTTCTACTGGTCCGACCGGTGAACCGATCTTGGATCGGTCAGGTTAACCAGTTTATGTTGGTTCGGTTCAATTATTCAAATTTTAATTAACCCATCCAAATCAACCTATTTTTTTGACCCGGTTTAACCAGGTTCAACCGAAGTTGAACCAGTCGTTCAAGTCAATTAAGTAGGGTCAGGATGTAGTTAGGAAATGGCTAGCAAGAAAATGCCATTATAGGAATGTACATTATAAGGGAAGACAACATGAGATGGTCAAAAAGCAAACGTCATCTCAGTTTCCTTCAAATGGAACATTCACTTGTTGATCATCGCTACTAGTGAGCATAAGGGACATTGGTCGAACCTCATCCCTTCCTTGGAAAAAAGGATCCTCTGCTGTAATGAGATTACAACAGAGGTGTTGTAATCCTCTTTAATTTTTTTACGATTTTGCTTCCAAAATCCAACCTTATAGATTGAATTTTAGATTAATGTTCTACATATGTTCCAAATTTCACTAATCCGAGGTTATTTACTACTTTATCTGAATGATCAAGCATTTAGTCAAGATCTGAAAAACTTAAATTCCATTTAAAAATGACTCAAATATTAAACTACCAAGATAAAATAGCAAATAAGCTTGGATTTGAGCAAAATTTGAAGGATATATAGAGTATTAATCTACGATTCAATCTATAAGGTTGGATTTTGGAATTAAAATCATAAAAAAACTAAAGTTGATTACAACACCTCAGTTATAACTCTCGTTACAACAGAGGATCCTCTTCCATTTTCCTAATGTATATTTGAGGACACTCACAAGGATGACATTCCCCTATGAACCAGAAGGGGAAGGTGGCGACCATCCCCACCTTAGTATCGATAGGGACGATCATTTACGACAATCCACTAGGGCACATGTATGCCTAGTGGCAGGCTTGAGTGGGAAAGGGGCTCATAGGAGAAAGTCTCATCACTCCTCTGTGACCTTCTATAAACGTCTCTTGTAGGGAGGGTAGTAATCTCTATGCTAATCCTCTATGGCCCAAGAATGCCCACTAACAGAGGAAAGGACCCATGTGGGATGATCATGATCGTCCCTAATAGCTTTTATCGATGCCCATCTTTGTAGAGCCAGACATAGGAGATGATCGCGTCATCCATCCCTTATAGCCCATGCATGCACACTAGTAAAGTTAAGGGATAAATAAGTTCATAATATGGAATGGTCAAGGCTGTCCTCTATGCCCTTATGTGAATTCCCCCTACGTTTAGAGGAGGATCAGAGGGGTCGATTGTAATGCACATATTTTTTGATCCATGCATGGCAAGCTTAAGGGGGGAAGGGGATCAGAGGATGTGATCTCGATCGTTCTGTGTGGCCTTTTGTGAGTGTTCCCTTCATTGAAAGAAGGTTATAGGGGATGGTTCCCTTTTTTGTCCCCTCTAGTCCATGTATGTCACTGGCAAGCTCGAGGGTGAAAGGGATGGCCTTGACTGTCGCCTCTGTGTTAACACCGATGCTAGCTCAACCTACTTTCTAGATGATAGGGGATAATCGCAGTGAAATTGTCCATGATCATCACAATAGGTACAATCGTACTACAATCCCCTATTGTCTATTCACCTTAGTTGTAGATCTCCAAGTCATTTTGTTGGGAAATCAAGGGGTTCCCTTAACCTGTCCTAAAAAGGATGACTAGCAGCAGAACGTTTCTTACACGGGAACTAAGAAAAATAATCGTAGCACAATAGTCAATCAACCACAGAGAGACGAGAAATTTTACGTAGGAATACTCTCCTCGATGTGAGAGAGGGGGAAAACCCACAGGGTACGACAACCCACAACAAAATCCACTAGGTCAGAAAAATGAGAGGGCACTGTCACGCCCCGATTCCCTAGGCCCAATACGACCGGGTTTTATCGGAATGTGTTGCAATAACCTGTTGCCCAACAATCTCCCAAGGGAAAAATGCAATAGAGCAGGAAAAACTGATTCTCAACATAAAGAAAAACATAGATACACAAGAAAAGTTCATAGATATACTTTCCCAGAAAACTATCATCGTTACTTCCCATGAGCTTCACATAGTAGTTGCTCTTACAGGTTTGAACAAAAATAAAGGTTTGCAAGTTAGCCACTAAATCCACCTCTATGCTAAGGAGGTTAGAATTCAAAACCTTTGTTCATGGTGATAAGGGGTTACAAAAAATTACATCTCCACTACAATCTCCAAAAACCACAAAAAGAGATCCTTTACGAAGTCAGCATCTGTAGTCAATCATCATTAGGTGGCGGGTGCTGGCGACGGTAGCGAATCATCATTTCCAACCTCGATGTGAGGTTGGTCATTACTGTAATGGTTTCCCAAAGCATAACCAATATTCTTTCCTCCTCCCCCTGGATGTGGTACGGGGAGGTAACACTCTGCTCTCTACTCTCTTGAGGGGCCGCTGACATGATGGTTGGTGGATGAGTTGGGTGCGCCGGTGCGGAACGTGGGCGGAGTTGATGTCATGGCGGTCGGGTAGACTTCCTTGCCGTTATACGTGTCTTGGTCATCACCTGAGTTGGGTTGTCAACTAAGGAGGTGAGCAAAGGCTCAGCGAGAACACACAAGAGATGTAATAGGATGAAAGATAAAGTTTTATCATCTACCGTTTGGTGAGAGTTTTCTTTTTCTCTTATTTTGTTTTCCTATTTTTGCTTCTAAGGTATTTAATCAGACTATAATCAATTTCCTTCCATTGCCAAATCTTCATAATATTGATTAGGATAATTGTTATTGTTGTACATATGTAACTCATCTCAGGAATTCCCTAGAGATTAAGATAACATGTAGCTAGCAGGTGTCCTAACCTTCTAGCGGTCCTTTGATTTGTTAACCCTCGAATGTATAGCACATGCCCATTACTAGGACGGAGTGAGAAGTCGTCGCTTCTCGAGTGACTATCCCTAGAGTCACTCTACATTTGTTTTCTAGGCCTAAGATTTTCTTGTGACATACCACGGAATATATCTGGTGGGTCACCTCATATTGTGATGTACTACGAGTTTCGATCGAAAGGATCTAACCTGGCCAGTAGGGAGCGAAGTCCCAAGTTTTTTTTTCATATTTCACTCTTATTTCATTCTTTTCTTTTTTTTTGTATTTTAGCATCCCAAGGCTCTATCCTAAAATCATCTACATCTCCCATGTAGATGATTCCCATGGATTTTTCCCATATGTCCTAACTATCTTACGCTTAGATATAAAAAAAACATCCTAATGGACAACCAACTCAGCAAGAGAATGGTAAAGGAATTATTTTAATTCAAGGAGATCCTCACTCTAGTGCGAGTAGCATTCTTTTAGCATCTCGAACAGACCAAATCTGACTTTGCTGCAAGTATTAATCACCACTATATTATAATAATCCAAAATGTTGGGTAACGAAAAATTAAAGATAAAAAAAATTTTATGTGATATCTTAATCCCCTTATCCTAAAAGAACTCTCACGTTCATACGCATATCCCCACATTTGTCTCTCCCATGAGGTATATTTCTATCATACTATCTCTCCCTTACATCTCCCATTCTCTCATCCAAATGGGTCAATATTCATTGTTTAAACCTTTATTCTCAATAATATAACCTAACCTTATGACCATCACATAATCCATAAGAATGCAAACTTATTTGACCTTCATTCCTTTACAAAAATCAAGAGAAACATTCATTTAACTTAATTTTCACCTTGCTGTCCACATTCATCTTTGAACAAAATTTTTAATTTTCATCTATTTCCATGAAAAACTAACTCACATTCAACCACTATCATTAACATTACCCCAACACCCAATCATTGACAACAATGGTATCAACCCTACATTTTCATCCATTCTTTTATCTTAACAACACAAACCCCCCCTCATGGGTTTGTTGAATGCAAGGGTAAACCTAAAGATCCTGCTCCATCATTATACTTATACAACATATTTTCTTTAAGTTCTACTACTTTTATCACCTATCTTAACATGTATACTAGATCATCCCATTCATCTCATAATATCAAACTACATAAATCCGAAATGTATCTTTCTCCATTTTACACAACCTTAAAAATTTCATATCACAACCTAATACCCCCAAAAATAACTCAAGACAACAAAAATCAGCTAGATATTTTACTCAAATATAAAGGGGTGAGGTTTAGATCTTTACCCTATCTCCTTTTCTTCCTTCTTCTCTTCTTTTCCTCCCCTTTCCTTCTCTTTTCTCCTCAAGGCCTGGGCGGACTCCACAAAGCACGGACTGGGCGAAGGGGGAAAGGCGTCTGGAATGAGGGGTCACTCCCGTGCCCTCCCTTTTCATTTGGTGGGAAAATTGCAAGGAGGCCCTTGCAACTTTCCCAAATCAGTGCTATATATTTTTTTTTAAAGCTGTAACAGGCACAATGTCTTCTCAGTGTTGTTGCCTGACAAAACTGAGGCTCAGTCACAAAATAAAATCATATAACTATCACCTTGTACTTGGAGAACACAATACCGATACTTCTCCTCGTCACTTGTTGTCCCTCCTCAAGAACAGACCTCTCTGGTAGCTGCTCCTTACGCCTCCAGTACAGACGCTCCTAGTGGATGCGACTTCTCCTCGCACCCTTGTGGCTAACTCTTCATGTCTTGCTCGAACTTGCTCCTCACGCCTTGCGTGGGCTACTTTTCTCCTTGCTTGGGGAGAGAGAACTAAGAGAGAAGAGAGGGAGAGATGCTTGAGTTGGGATGATCCCCAATGCCATGCATGGGTTTTATTTATACTACTCTTGCCTCCTCTTTCTCCTCCTAGTCTTATTTGGAATAGGAAACACAAGTCTTACTCCTATTGCAAATAGGACTGATGAATCTGTGATTCATCACTCTAAAAGTTGAAAATAGAGCTTTGTTCTCGAGTAATTAGATGCATATTTCTACTTATATCGCATAATTAGCATTCATGCATGCATAACTAATATCTGCATTTTAGCATTCATATTTGCATTAAATAAGAAGTCAAATTCACTTGTAAATAGTCACATGTATATTAGCTAAAATACCCTATTTGTATATATTTTATACTAACTCCGAATCCAATAAAAACAACTCTATAGTGTATATATTACTAACATTATTTAAAGAAAAATATCAAAAAATACTAACTTGTAAAATTGACCAATAAAACCCCAATCCAAGTTTGAAACTAAGAGCTTTAAAATGCGCATATCTCTCTCATACAGTGTCCGATTTAGCTATAGTAATATACATTCAGAGACCTTCAAAACAAGACTAATTTCATTAAAATCGGAGCTCGTATGCAAAACTTGGGTTTTGGGCCCCTTTTGTATATTGTATATATTGACCTTTTTGCCCATGTATTTTATCCTTTTATTTTCTTCATTATTAAAAATCCAAAAAAATTAGATTAAGCTGTAAATATTCTTCTCATATTTTTCTATTTTTATTTTGATTTTTCTCTTATTGAAAAATGACAAAAAATTACAAAAGGAAAAATGCGGTATTTTATATCTATAAGGTACCACCCAAAAATACATTTTTATACAGATCACTTCCCTTGATTTTCGGCCCTTCACGAAAGTTGTAGATCTTGTCGAGACGAGTAACTTTTGTGTTGACCACTTTTTGATTTAATCCCTTTTGTTATTTCTTTTTATTTTCTTTACATTTAATTTTTGAATTTTCTAGGAGCGACATGTGGCAGCTCCTGGAGCCGCCACATGTCACCCCAATTTTTTATTTTCGGATTTATTTTTTTATTATTTTAGGATTTTATTATTTTATTATTATTTTTTTAGTAGCCTACTATTTTACTTATATTATATTATATTATTTATCCTCCTTTTACCACTTCTTTTCTTACTCCCTACTCCAAGTCACCACTCCCTCCATCTTCTCCACCTCTTTTCTAACTTCTCCATCCTCTTTATATTCTCATCCCCTCCTCCATTGTTCTTCATCCGCCATTTCTTCAATTGAGAGGGAGAGACTGCCAGCCCCCGAGTGTTATCGGTGACAGCTTCAGCATCTCTCGGTCGAACGACGACGGTTTTCAAAGGCGAGATCCACGAGGACTCCTCCTCGTGTCGTTCTGCATCACTTCAGATCACATCCGAGCTTCTTCGAATTTTTGCCGAGTCGGATCGAGGCCACGACGGAAGCCACGCACCACAGCTCATTTTCGGCAAACCACAGGTAAGTGTATTCTTATCTTCGTTTTGCCATTTTTTATCTAACATTATTTTCTTCTTTGTTTTTCATCACATCACCACACTAAACAACCAAAACCACCATCATCACACAAATCACATCATCACACACACACACTCCACCTCTTCCTTGAACTTTCATTCCTTCATTCCTGTTTACAAAATATAAAAACAAAAAATTGCAAAAAAAACACAACACAAAAAATTGCACTCCAGGTCGCCGCCCATGCTCCGCGCGGTGCCACGTCAACGCCGCCGCAAACCGCAGCACTGTTCCCCGGCGGCGTCCGCGGCCCGACCGCTCCTCTGCCCCGCGGCGTCCGCGGCCCGACCGCTCCTCCGCCCCGCGGCTGCTAGCAGCCCTACGTCCCGCTGTCAACCGCTCCAACCTCCCGCCTCGGCCTGCGCCCACCGCCCAGCCCACTGGCGCTGGCCGTAGAGCGAGCAGCCCCAAGCCACCAGCACGCCCTCCGTCTCCATCTGGTCGCGCGCGTGGTGCCAGCCAGGCCGCGCGCATCCACGCCAACCGCCGATCGCCCACTCCGCGCCCCAAGGCCTCGCCGCCCTCACCGCTGGTGACGCTACCCCGTGCCACGCTGCGTGCCGCCCTGGAACGCCCCCCCCCCCCTCCGCTCGATCGCCGCACGGCAACCACCCTCCACTGCCGCCCCTGGGAAGAGCCGTCGCCCCTCGTCCGCGCACTGTGCGCCGCCCTTGCGCCATCCCCTCTGCGTGCCCTAGACGTGGGTTCCTTTCTTGGAACCCACGAAGGTCTCTTTTTATTTTTTTCATTTTATTGGAAATGTTGCATATTTAATCAGTACATTTTATTCATTTGCAAAATAGTCCTTATGCATAGATTGCAATTTCAATTGCAATTTCTGTAATTGCAAAGACATCCCTGAGTTCATGCAATAATTTGGACAGTCATTTCGCATCATTTTATTCAATCAAAAATAGCATTTTGTAGAACAACTAATTCTTTATCTCGTGGCTATTTATTTACATTTTTGTGTGCGTTAGATTATTTATTAAAAATCAGAGATTGAAATTAAAAGATATTTTACCCATTTACGCTCTGAAATTTGCACAGGCCTATTTCTTTCTTCAAAATTGTGAAAAAATTGTGAATGATGCCTCTAAGTGTGCTTTAATTACAGCCAAAATTTCGTACAATTAGGAGTTGTCGTTTGCATAGAATAAATTATAGAGTGATTTCTGTAAATGATTTTTAATTAATTCCATGAATAATATTTTTGAAAAATTTTAAGTCTCCTGCATTCCTTGTTAAAATATCTATTTGATATAAATATCTCTCTGGATGATTTGATTTCTTGGATTTATTAGGAATTAAATACCCGCAGTCGCTCTGTTTTTAGTAAAAAATTCATAACAAAATCATACATTGTCCAAAAATTCTAAACAAATTAGTGTAGCTTAATTTCATCATGTTTAACTTCCAATAAATTTTTCATAATTTTTGCCTAACATTTGCATGAAAAATTGCATAAAAACCCCAAAAAAGTTTGCATTTTCATTGGTGCATTCTAAATCCAAAAATTCCAAAAAAATCCATTTTGCATTCGTTGTTGGATTAGGATTATAGGAAAAATATAATTTGGTCAATTTGGATTAATTTCACTTTAAAATTATATTTTAACTAAGTTGTTGATTTTCTTAATAACCTAGTTCAGTCGGTTCTTTTCGTATTAGTTTAATCCAATTCATATTCTGCATTTGTCATTTTTATTGCATTAAAAAAATACCAAAAAAAATCTCACTTGGAAAACAACGATCTAATTCATAATTTGATCCCGAGTTGTTCCTTTTCCTCCTTGAGTCGACCCTGGGGCTTGCCCAGGCTAAATAAACATAAAACCGCGCTTAATTTCATTAGACGATTAATAATTGGGCGGTTATTTTTTGATCGATCTGGATTTATCCGACTGCAATGAAACGTCAATTATACGACATTAAAAGGGTAGATCCATGGTTCATCAAATGGCGCCGTTGTCGGGGAGGCAAACGGCTTAGGATCATTTTAGAAAATTAGATTTACGTTTTCCAGTCACTCGGGTAGTCTGATCCCCGATCCACCTTGTAATTATTCCATTTATTTCAATTATTTTTCTATTTATTTATTTTTTCTTTTCTCTCTCTGACATTTTTGTATCTTTTTGTGCGAGGGCCCGGTGGACTTGGAGCGGCTTTCTTGAAGTCGACGCATCTCGAAGTGCATCGGAGGCCGACGACTCGTGGATCAAGTCGGCTGTTGAGACGCAAGAAAGATTTTCGTTTTTGTTTACTTGTAAAAAGGTGTCTGCATTTCCAGCGGATCTCGTTTGGGTTCTCGCGTGTGTAAACATAGTGGAAACGTGTCCCCTGTGTGCTGTGTGATTGCTTTACATTGAATAGGACCTGCACTTGCGGCTCTTAGAGCTATTTTAGGAACTGTTTGTGCTCGTAAAATTCTAAGATCACACTTCGCACTTAAAAGACACACTTAGACTGCAGGACTTAGCCAAATTGATTTCGTTCTTCACTAGCTAATAGAACTGCATGTCTAGGAGCGGCTTTTCATCGCTTGCATTCCATTTAGTGTAAAATTTCAATTCAGTCTTGCATCCCACATTGTAGAGAGCTGGAGGCACTGTAAGTATTCTTACTCAAGCATTCATCATCGTTTTCTCGATTGCATCGGCTTTTTCCGATTCTCTCTCTCTCGATTTTCTAACCTAGGATTAAGGAATTGGGACTGGACGGTAGACGTGATTGCTTGTGTGGATTAATATTAGTGACAACTAGTCTTTAAAATCGAGACTGCTAACTGAATTGAACCCCAAAAAAATGACTAAAATTAACCCTTGTTTGCGGGAAATTAACCCCGACTTTGTTTTCAGGCTGAGTGAGGGTACTTGAGTGTGTGTGAACACCTTAAGGTAGAGCCCAAATCCCCGCCTTCCATATCACGTTCCGACTAATCCTAGCAAATATCACAAGTTGAATTATTCAGGTTCACTGACTAGTACCAAGTAGCCTCCGCCTGTCTCAGGTAGATAGGGGAAAAATTGCGATACTTCGCGACAAGTTTCCAGTAACCCCCCGAGGTGAAGTTCCGGCCTTGTCAGCCTCCGTCTGCTTGCAGGTAGATAGGGGCAGGTCTTTGAATCCATCAACTTGGGATAGGAGCGAAGAAAGGAAGGGGCGTCGGTATCTTAGGCGACAGGTTAAACAGGAAAGACGCATCCGGTTTTGAGTCGACTTCCTTATAAGCCACATAACCATCGCTATTTGCTTGAAAATCACACTTAAAATCAACCAGACTAATCGGACTCAGTTTCGGGTCCTTCACTGTGTTGAGTGTGAACTCAGAGTTTGCTCTTGCGTTTGTCTTTGTATTTGTCCGTGTGTGTTATCCTATGTAATTGCGTGTTTTCTACCTCAATCTTCTTACATTCACATTTCCTCTTCAAAATGTTGGGATATTGTTCCACATACCCTGTGACCTCTAGTCAATCCTCCTCGGCTATATACCATTCATTTTTGCCTTCTCCTTCTTCCATGTATCCTCTGCCATCCACGGAAGACCCTTACCCGTGGTTGGTTCCACCTCAACCCGATTATGAAGTCAGAACTTCGACTGACTTCTCCATTTCTTCGCATTTCTCACCTACTCCATATTCTAACACTCCGGATCCACTTCCATCTTGGGCTGACTGTCCTTATTCTCGAGAGCTTGCAGGAATCAAAGAATCGAATGAAAAGCAAGCCACTGATGAGATAGATTATTGGCAAAATTATATGCCCCCATTCTCACCTCAAGTAGGGACCAGACAACAATTTACATATACACATCCTGACTTGACCTTAGGGTATAAAATGGTCGATCGAGCATACCAAATGGAGAGGTCTGCACATCATGATTTCCCAGACTTGATTGACTTTAGTAATCAAGATTTCATTAACCAGCCTTCATTCGGAGAGCCTATACATTCACAAGATTGGACTCATGAGCTAGACTTATCAGTCCCCTTTTCATCATATGAGGCTCTGACCAATATTTGCCATTTGGATGGTCCATACTCGACCCAACATTACATGCCAGAGTCTAGGTATGTTGAGTATGAGACCCCAATATCTCAGCAGTATCCTCCAATTGAGTAGAACTCTCTCATGATTTGTCATGAGAACATTTTGGAGGATGACATTTCCAGATTTATCGCAAAAAATGAATCATTTGGTAACAAGCTGAGAGATGTTACGGAAATCTTGCACTCAATTTCTTCCAGCTTGGGAAAGAAAGGGAAAAGGACATGAGTATTTTTGAGGTTGAAAACAGAACGAACATTTGGGAACCCACACATCATGTACAGCTGGAGTCCATTCTATCTCCCTCTTCTACTAACCCCTTGCCTTCCAATCTTGAGTCTGATCATTCATCTATCCAAAATACCAAAAAATTGAAAAATTAAAAAATCACATAAAAATTGAAAATGAAAAAGACCTAAAAAAAATAGATCATGCCCTAAGGGAAGCACTCGATGAAGAACTGATTTTTAATCTTCCCTTAATAAAGGCCATAGATCACTTTCCCGACTCAAATGATTTATGAGAAGTAAATTGATGCCCAAGAGGTCGGGCAATAAGAGGACAAGGACTGAAAGACACATAGTGTCTATGGCCACCTCCTCGATGATGGGGAGAAAGACCAAAAGCCACAGAGTGAAGCGGTTGCCCCGAGTTGAATGTGAAATCAAAGACACCATCTTTACCCATGCAAGAATCGATGATGACTCAACGATAAATATACTCCCGACCTCTATGTTTGACAAGTTCAAACTCAGGCCACTTAGAAAGTCAAGAGAGATCGTTTAGCTGGCTGATCGATCCATCAAACGGTCGAGAGGAAATATTTCAGTCATCGTTACTTTCCAAGGTGCTCTACTCCAGGTGGACTTCACGGTCATTGACATTGAGCACCGAGGAGAGTTTTCCCAGTCTCTGATTATTCTCGGGAAGTCGTTCTTAGCCTTGGCTAAGGCGACTATAGATTGCGAGACTCGGGAAATCGATTTTACAGCATTGGGAGCGCTTCGACCTCATCCATTCTTTGATAAACTTTACTCTAAGGTGACCCGCACATCCGCTGACAGTCGTGACCATCGAGAGGAAGATGAGTCCACCCTCTCTACTACACCTGAGAGACCGATTGTCCGGACGACTGTTGGTTTAGAGACTCCCCACACCTCCTCAACTACTTGCACCACCACCATGACAGCTTCTAAGGAGGACTCACGACCAGAAGCTGACATTGAGTTGGACACGACCTTTGCGGATTGCATTAATCATTTCGGTGATCCGACTCAAGAGCCTAATAATGCCAAGCCTACTGAGATAACTAGCACTTTCTAGAGACGTGTGCTAACCCTTCAGGAATATTCCAATCTATATGGTGACTCGTCTAATGAGGAATCCATGGTCAGCACCGCACCACATCCTGGACCTTCAAAGGAAACAACCAAGACTAAATTAACTCCACATAAAAACACGGTTGCTCCTTCTTCTAGTCAGCTATCTAGTGAGAGGAAGTCGAGAATTGATTCCTCGAGATGTTCCCCCGAACCTCTCAAGGCGCATCGCTCTCATCTCCCTCTCAATGATTCAGGTTCTAGAAAATTGACTAAGAAAATTTCCTTCAACATTCCGGAGAAGGAAGTTTCATAGGAATCCTCATCGGGTCCGGACAAGGTGATTTATATGAGTGAGCTTAGTTCGGTTGTTCTTAAGCCGTATCTAAGCAAGCAGCCATGTGTCGACCCTCGTTAGACAATCCCTTCACCTAACTACTATTCATCTGAGGACGATTCCGACAGCGACACACTTGTATATTACCCACCTCCACGTTCCCACAAGAAGGTGCGTCTTAAATCTTCTTGATCCCTGTATATTCTCAATTCTCCTTGTATATATTTTCCCTCCCTCCCCAGTGATTCGAACCACTCGTCCCAGCTCCATATCATTTTATTTTATGGCTATACTTAGGATGACTAGATCCTAAGTATAGGGGGGAGAGTGACCCGAGTCTCTTCATTATTCGTTGTATATTCTATAGATCACATCGGTTCTCATACTTACTATTGTCCTATACTTAGGCTGACCAGAGCCTAAGTATAGGGGGGACCGATGCCCGTCGTGTATTTACTCCTCCATTTCCCCTCTTAACCTCGCCCGCCCCATTTTTTGATCTTCTTCTACACTTAGGTTGCCATAGCCTAAGTATAGGGGGCGGAGCGGCTTCTATACATTTTGTTTTTTTAGTTCTCCTACGCTTAGCACGAGCTATGTCTTTTTCCTCGCTTTTCATGCTCTGAGGACATAGCACACGCTAAGTATAGGGGGCGTGTATATATTACATATATACTTTACCCATAGCTCGTACTTTCACGTATTTTCGCGTACTTTTTGTATATATTTTGCAATAATTACGGGTGGGTAAAAATTGAAAAAAAAAATATACTTGTTGTATAATACTTGTAACTTTTGTAAAAATTGAAAAAATAAAATAAAATACATGTATACTTGTATATTGTATAACACTTGTATAATTTGTATAATACTTATAAACTTTTGTAAATTTTGTTGTAAAATAGGATGTATACCAAAAAAAAACTTGTATACTATGTATATTATGTGTAAATTAAAAACTTGTTGTAAATAATAAAATTTGTTGTATACCAAAAAATGTGTTGAAAATAATGCTTCTTATTTACTCTTACACATCATCTCTACATCTGAAAAAAAAAGAAGAAGTCTTGCATTTCATTCATAGCATGTCATCTACACCTCATCTGCATATCTTGCATATGCAAGGTGAATAGCTAGTGGGTTCTGAACCAAGTTATGAATAGATGTTGAGGATGGACTTGATTTGACCTTAATCCACCTAATTTCAGAGGAACCTTATAGGAACCGGAGTTAAGATTTTTTTCAGGTCAAGTGACTTAATTCTTTGAGTCCGCTAGTCTATGTTCACATGTCATCTTGATTAGTCTAAGTAGAATATCTCGTGCACACGCATGATTCTTTTATACAGTGACCTAACTTGGACAAGCACAATGCACGTAGCTCTTCATTGATGAGGTGGTGAGGAGGTAGAATCCTTTAGCTTGGAGTAGCACACGGGTGGAAACATCCGTCCTCCTCTAGGAGGGTAGTGCATCTCAACCTAGTCTGGTGGTGTTGATGTCTGAGGACAGGACGCTGTGGGTTGCAATAATGCTTCAAAAGAGGGATAGTCTATTGGCTCAAGAGGAAAAACTTCTGATGTACATGATGCACCTTGTATATAGTTCAAAAAAAAGAAAAAAATGCAAAAACTCTCAAAAAAGCAGACAGGTCCAAGTGAAAATAAAATACCTGTCGGAGTATGTATATTAGCAAAGAAATGCAGCTGGATGACTTGGCTACACTGGTCGGGCATCCCGGGATAGGTAGCTACACTGGCTACCGTCCATTCTTTTCTCTACCCCCTCCTCTTGAGCTGGTCGCACTTGAACTTAGAAGGGAATACCCCGCTCCTCGAGGAAAGAGTTACTGGACCGGGTTATTTGAGTTACCTTGTTAGAGGAGGCTGGTTCTGAGTCATTTCTGATGTGGAGAGCTATTTTACACTTACACAGTACAAGTAAGAATCATAGTCATCAGAAATTTGCATTTGAGAATTTGTTCTGACCTGACTATTGAGGAGTCTTGAATAGAAGACTTGTGGAACTTGAAGTCTGTTAGGTCTTAGATTTAGGTCCCAATAAGGTTTCGCCACACAATTAATCCAAAAGTCGAGTCAAGCTCCATTTTCAACTTTTGTTCATGACCTTGGTATGGAACCCAAAATCATTTCACTCTTGCATGTCATTTTAGTTGCTCGAGGACGAGCAATGTTTAAGTATAGGGGGTTGATGAATCTGTGATTCATCGCTCTAAAAGTTGATAATAGAGCTTTGTTCTCGAGTAATTAGATGCATATTTCCACTTATATCGCATAATTAGCATTCATGCATGCATAACTAATATCTGCATTTTAGCATTCATATTTGCATTAAATAAGAAGCCAAATTCACTTGTAAATAGTCAACTGTATATTAGCTAAAATACCCTATTTGTATATATTTTATACTAACTCTGAATCCAATAAAATCAACTCTATAATGTATATATTACTAATATTAATTAAAGAAAAATATCAAAAAATACTAACTTGTGAAATTGACCAATAAAACCCCAATCCAAGTTTGAAACTAAGAGCTTTAAAATGTGCATATCTCTCTCATACAGTGTTCGATTTAGGTCTACTCACTTTTAAAGTAATATACATTCAGAGATCTTCAAAACAAGACTAACTTCATTAAAATCAGAGCTCGTATGCAAAACTTGGGTTTTGGGCCCCTTTTGTATATTGTACATATTGACCTTTTTGCCCCTGTAATTTATCCTTTTATTTTCTTCATTATTAAAAATCCAAAAAAATAGATTAAGTTGTAAATATTCTTCTCATATTTTCTCTATTTTTATTTTGATTTTTCTCTTATTGAAAAATGACAAAAAATTACAAAAGGAAAAATAAGGTACCACTCAAAAATACATTTTTGTACAGATCATTTCCTTTGATTTTCGGCCCTTCACAAAAGTTGTAGATCTCGTCGAGACGAGTAACTTTCATGTTGACAACTTTTTGATTTAATCATTTTTGTTATTTCTTTTTGATTTTCTTTACATTTAATTTTGAATTTTCTAGGAGCGACATGTGGCCGCTCCTGGAGCCGCCACATGTCACCCCAATTTTTTATTTTCGGATTTATTTTTTATTATTTTAGGATTTTATTATTTTATTATTATTATTTTAATTATTGTTATTTTTAGTAGCCTACTTATTTTACTTATATTATATTATATTATTTATCCTCCTTTTACCACTTCTTTTCTTACTCCCTACTCCAAGTCACCACTCCCTCCATCTTCTCCACCTCTTTTCTAACTTCTCCATCCTCTTTATATTCTCATCCCCTCCTCCATTGTTCTTCATCCGCCATTTCTTCAATTGAGAGGGATATACCACCAGCCCTCGAGTGTTGTCGGTGACAGCTTCAGCATCTCTCGGTCGCGCGACGACGGTTTCAAAGGCGAGATCCACGAGGACTCCTCCTCGTGTCGTTCTGCATCACTTTAGATCACATCCGAGCTTCTCCGAATTTTTTCCGAGTCGGATCGAGGCCACGACAGAAGCCGCGCACCGCGACTCATTTTCGACGAACCACATGTAAGTGTATTCTCTATCTTCGCTTTGTCATTTTTTTTATCTAACATATTTTCTTCTTTGTTTTTCATCACATCACCACACTAAACAACCAAAACCACCATCATCACACAAATCACATCATCACACACACACACTCCACCTCTTCCTTGAACTTTCATTCCTTCATTCCTGTTTACAAAATATAAAAACAAAAAAAATTGCAAAAAAAAACACAACACAAAAAAATTGCACTCCAGGACGCCACCCGTGCTCCGCGCGGTGCCACGTCAATGCCCCGCCAACCGCAGCACTGTTCCCCCGCGGCCCGACCGCTCCTCCGCCCCGCAGCGTCCGTGGCCCGACCGCTCCTCCGCCCCGCGATTGCTAACAACCCTACGTCCCGCCGTCAACCGCTTCAACCTCCCACATCGGCCTGCGCCCACCGCCCAGCCCACCGGTGCCGGCCGTAGCGCGAGCAACCCCAAGCCACCAGCATGCCTCCGTCTCCATCCGGTCGCGCGCATCCACGCCAACCGCCGATCGCCACTCCACGCCCTAAGGCCTCGTCGCCCTCGCCGCTGGTGACGCTACCCCGCGCCATGCTGCGCGCCGCCCTAGAACGACCCTCCAACCGCCCGATCGCCGTACGGCAACCACCCTCCACCGCCGCCCCTGGGAAGAGCCGCCGCCCCTCATCGCGCACTGCACGCCGCCCCTCATCGCGCACTGCGCGCCGCCCTTGCGCCATCCCCTCCGCGTGCCCTAGACGTGGGTTCCTTTCTTGGAACCCACGAAGGTCTTTTTTTATTTATTTCATTTTATTGGAAATTTTTCATATTTAATCAGTACATTTTATTCATTTGCAAAATAGTCTTTATGCATAGATTGCATTTTCAATTTTAATTTCTGCAATTGCAAAGACATCCCTGAGTTCATGCATTAATTTGGACAGTCATTTCGCATCATTTTATTCAATCAAAAATAGCATTTTGTAGGACAACTAATTGTTTATCTCGTGGTTATTTATTTGCATTTTTTTGTGCGTTAGATTATTTATTAAAAATCAGAGATTGAAATTTAAAGATATTTTACCCATTTAAGCTCTGAAATTTGCACAGGCCTATTTCTTGCTCAAAAAATTGTGAAAAAATTGTGAATGATGCCTCTAAGTGTGCTTTAATTACAATCCAAATTCTGTCCAATTAGGAGTTGTCGTTTGCATAGAATAAATTATAGAGTGATTTCTGTAAATGATTTTTAATTAATTCCATGAATAATATTTTTGAGAAATTTCAAGTCTTCTGCATTCCTTGTTAAAATATCTATTTGATATAAATATCTCTCTGGATGATTTGATTTCTTGGATTTATTAGGAATTAAATACCTGCAGTCGCTCTGTTTTCAGTAAAAAATTCATAAAAAAATCATAGTGTCCGAAAATTCTAAAAAAATTAGTATAGCTTAATTTTATCATATTTAACTTCTGGTAAATTTTTCATAATTTTTACATATCATTTACACGAAAATTTGCATAAAAACCCCAAAAAAATTTGCATTTTTCGTTGGTGCATTTTAAATCCAAAAATTCTATAAAAATCCATTTTGCATTCGTTGTTGGATTAGGATTATAGGAAAAATATAATTTTGTCAATTTGGATTAATTTCACATTAAAATTAAATTTAGCTAAGTTGATGATTTTCTTAATAACCTAGTTCAGTCGGTTCTTTTCGTATTAGTTTAATCCAATTCATATTCTGCATTTGTTATTTTTATTGCATTAAAAAAATATCGAAAAAATCTCACTTGGAAAACAACGATCTAATTCATCTAATTTGATCCCGAGTTATTCCTTTGCCTCCTTGAGTCGACCCTGGCGCTTGCCCAGGCTAAATAAACATAAAACCGTGCTTAATTTCATTAGACGATTAATAGATTTGTGCGGTTATTTTTTGATCGATCCGGATTTATCCGACTGCAACGAAACGTGAATTATACGACATTAAAAGGGTTGGTCTGCGGTTCATCAAGGACCCCAAGGGGATAATTGTTCAACAACCTCCTTCCCCCTTTTTCTTTATTTTTGGGAACAAATAATAACCAATAATCTCCCCATCCGGTCCCAATGGGGAGGTGTCTTCATAGAGATGATCACTAATAGGTGACACTGCTTAAATCTCTACAGAGCTACAGCTTGTCACAAGTCACAGCCTTCGTCAGCATATCTAATGAATTTTCATCTGTATGGACCTTTTTCAAAATGAGATGCTTCTTGTCACTAGCATCTCTCAGCCAATGATATTGCACATTTATATTCTTTGTACGAGCATGGTGCATTGTGCTCTTGCTCAGATCAATGGTGCTTTAGCTATCACAGAAGACAATCGGCTCACTATCATCGCATCCAAGTTCATTGAGAAATCGTTGTAACCACAACACTTCTTTTCCTACTTCTACTGTTGCAATGTACTCGGCTTAAGTTTTTGAGAGTGTAATGCATTTTTGCAACTTAGATTGCCACGAATCGCTCCCCCTGTGAAGATGAAAATATACCCAGAAGTCGATTTCGTATGATCCACATCTCTTGCCATGTCAGCATCTGTGTATCTACAAAGTTTGAGATCTGACCTCCCAAACATCAGACACATACTTGAGGTCCCTCTCAAGTATCTCAGAATCCACTTCACAGATTCCCAGTGATCCTTCCCCGGATTTGACATGAATCTGCTCACTACGCCCACAGCATGAGCAATGTCAGGTCTGGTGCAAACCATGACGTACATAAGGTTGTGAACTGCAGACTGGTAAGGAATCTTGGTCATCTCAACTTTCTCCTCAGAAGTAGACGGACATGTCTCTTTTGTTAACTTGAAATGAGCAGCAAGGGGCGTGCTAACAGGCTTCACATTCTTCATGTTGAATTGCTCCAGAATGTGTTCAACATACTTCTCTTGTGACAACCACAACCTATGCTTCTTCTTGTCATGAGTGATCTGCATCTCAAGCATGTTGCTTGTCTTGCCCAAATCCTTCATCTCAAATTCCCTAGAGAGTTCCCTTTTGATCTTTGCAATCAATCTGGGATCATGACCAACTATCATCATGTCATCCACATATATCAATAGGATAACGAACCTGCCATTGGGAAGACGTCGAACATACACACATGGATCTGTTGTAGTCCTCTTGAAGTTCTGCTTCATCAGAAGGCATCAAACTTCAAGTACCATTGTTTAGGGGCTTGATTCAAGCCATAGAGACTCTTTCTCAGTCTGCAAACCATGTGCTCCTTCCCTTTCTCCTGGTATCTCCGTGGCTGCTCCATGTAGATCTCTTCCTTCAGGTCATTGTGAAGAAAAGTTGTCTTCACGTCCATCTGCTCTAGCTCAAGGTCTAGGCTTGCAAAAAGGTCTAGCACCACTCTAACAGAGTTCATCTTCAAAACTGGTGGGAAGATCTCATCGTAGTCCATTCCCTCTTTCTGATGAGTCCCTTCACAACCAATCCGTCCTTGTACTTCAGTTTCAGCTTGTAGACCTACTTGTTCTTCAACGCTCTCTTAGCCGCAGGAAGCTCAACAAGATCATAGATATGATTTTTCTTCAATGACTGCACCTCTTCATTCATTGTATCTACCAATGATCTCTCTCCTTATGCTCTTGTGCCTTCTCAAAAGTGCATGGCTCATCATGATCAGTCAGCATCACGTACTGGGAAGTAGGATAGCGGGGTGATGTATGATGTGCCCTCCCATATCTATTGACCTGAGGCTCTACGGCATCTACTTCTTGATGAGGTTGCTCCCCCTGCCCAAGATCCCCTAGACTTGTAACAGTGGGGTTTGCATTTGGCTCATGTTGTTCTGGTTGTGCGTCTTCTCTATCTATACCTGGTATTGGAGAAGAATCTAAGTCCTCATCGTTGTCATCATCCATAACAATATCATCCGAGTCAACATCACCACTGTCGTCCTCAGCCAAAGTCTGATTCTCATAGAAAATCATATTTCTATTCATGGTTATGGTCTTCTTCCTTGGATCCCAAAGTCGGTATCCAAACTCATGATCTCCATCGCCAACAAAAATACAGGGCATTGCCTTGTCATCAAGCTTCTTCCTCTGTTCCTTCGATATAAATGCATAAGCTTTGCATCCGAACACCCTCATGTGAGCATATGAGGGATCTTTCCCAGACCAAATGAGTTCAGAGACCTGAAAATTCAAGGGAACAAATGGAGATCGATTAATCAAGTAGCAGGCGGTCGGAACTGCCTCGGCCCAAAAAGTCTTGGGCAGCTTCGTTGTCTTCAGCATGATGTATGATGTGCCCTCCCATATCTATTGACCTGAGGCTCTACGGCATCTACTTCTTGATGAGGTTGCTCCCCCTTCCCAAGATCCCCTAGACTTGTAACAGTGGGGTTTGCATTTGGCTCATGTTGTTCTGGTTGTGCGTCTTCTCTATCTATACCTGGTATTGGAGAAGAATCTAAGTCCTCATCGTTGTCATCATCCATAACAATATCATCCGAGTCAACATCACCACTGTCGTCCTCAGCCAAAGTCTGATTCTCATAGAAAAACATATTTCTATTCATGGTTATGGTCTTCTTCCTTGGATCCCAAAGTCGGTATCCAAACTCATGATCTCCATCGCCAACAAAAATACAGGGCATTGCCTTGTCATCAAGCTTCTTCCTCTGTTCCTTCGATATAAATGCATAAGCTTTGCATCCAAACACCCTCATGTGAGCATACGAGGGATCTTTCCCAGACCAAATGCGTTCAGGGACCTGAAAATTCAAGAGAACAAATGGAGATCGATTAATCAAGTTGCAGGCGGTCGGAACTGCCTCGGCCCAAAAAGTCTTGGGCAGCTTCGTTGTCTTCAGCATGCAGCAAACTCTTTCCACATGGGTCCTATTCATTCGTTCAATGACACCATTGTATTGGGTTGTGATAGCCTCTGTCCTTTCATGCATGATCCCGTGCTCTGTATAGTAGCTTTGGAATTATGAGAGGTGTACTCCCCTCCATTGTTCGTGCGCAGACACTTCAACACTTTGTCTGTCTCGCACTCTACCATGGCATGAAATTTCCTGAAGCAATTAAAGACTTGATCCTTCGTCCTCGGCATATAAACCCACACCTTCCTTGATGCTTCATCAATGAAGGTCAGCAAATACTTGTTTCCACCCAAAGATGCTATGTCCATAGGACCACACACATTAGAGTGAATTAAATACAGAAGGTCTTCCTTCACCTTTGATCTGGTCTTGACTCTTGTTCTTTCCAATCACACATGAATAACAAGGCGATATTGTTATGTCAGTGTGACATGGTATCAACTCCTTCCTTCTCAAAAGTTGTAAGCCCTTTTGGCTCATGTGTCCGAGTCGACGATGCCAGAGATCTGATGTGTCAGCCTCACTAGCATGTAGGTTGTCATCCATGACCTTCACCCGAGTCTTGTAGAGCGTGCAATACAACCTATCTCTGACCATGATAAAGAGAGCCCTTGTTGATCTTGCATTTGTTGTTGCCAAACTCCATATGGTAGACCTCCATATCCAGTTGAGATCCGGATATGAGGCTAAGTCGCAAGTCGGAAACGTGCCTGACATCCTGCAGGGACATTGAACATCCAATATCAGTCTGAACTAAGATGGTGTTCGTGCCAATGATCTTGGAGTAACTGTAGTTCCCCATCTTGGCTCTCCCAAAATCTCCCTCTTTATAGGAAGTGAAGAACTCCCTGTGTGGAGTCATGTGGTAGGAGGTGACCGTGTCAACGGTCCACTCGGAGCCATCCCCTGCATGTAGACACTACTCCTGAATAGTGAGAACCAACTGATCCTCATTGTCATTCGCTATTGCTGCAGCAACGTTCTCATCTTCATCTTTCTTCTAATTCTTTTTTAATTCTTCTTGCTATTTTTTAAAGACTCTACAGTCTCTCTTCCAGTAATCAGGCTTGTTGCAATGATGGCACTTTCCTCCACTACAAGAAAGATTAGAACAGGCGACGGTCAACATCCGTCGCTAAAGATAACTTGACCGTCCCCTCTGATCAATGGGGACGGTCATAAGACCGTCTCCAAAGGTCGCGTCGCATTTGGTATACGCGACGGTATTACCAACCGTCCCCAATACCCACACATAGGGGACGGTCAGGACCGTCCCTAAAAGTCTGGCATAGGGGACGGTCGTGACTGTCCTTTAAAGTATATTATTGGGGACGGTCATGACCGTCCCTTAAAGTCAGTCAGGGGGGACGGTTATGACCGTCCCAAAAGAGAGAAAGTGAAGACGGTCATAACCGTCTCTAAGAACGAAGGGGACGGTCGCAATGACCATCCCCTTTGTTCATCTGCTAACAAAAAAAAATTCATTGCCCCCTATTTGATCCTCATTTTCCCCTGTTACAAAAAATCTGTATTCATAATAAAAATTACGATCACCAGACAAAAAAATGCAATCCACATTTATATAAACTCGTCCAACAACACATGCATTCAAAATACTACATTATCCTACAATAATTGTTCAAAATAGTTATACAATATACTAAAGTATCCTACAAACTAAGTAAGCTATCCTACTCGTCGTCCTCATCCTCTTCGTCGTCAGCGTCCTCGTCATCATCAGCATCATCTTCTTCTTCGCCGTCATCGTCGTCGCCTAGCCTCGCAACGGTATTATCATCATTTGTTGGCTGGCTAGTCGACGCTCCACCTTGATGTGCCTGCATGAATGCATTGAAAATCGCCATTTGTTGGCGCAAATCCTGAATATCCATATTCATGCTAGACACCTGACTCTCTAATTCCCTCTCTCTTTGTGTCTTCTGAGAGGTCGAGCCGGTCCCTACTCCATACCAATTCCGTATGGTGGCACCACGACCACCACAACGGACGCGTCCCTGATGCTCTGGACCGGTCGCCTGGAGGAAGGCCGCATCAGGAGTAAGTGGTGGATGACTCGTTCCGGTGGGGTCTACAGAGCCAATGGTTGTGAGCCTGACCATCTCCTCCTACAAATTTATTTAAGTAAATTCAAATTCATTTAATTTGTAAGAAAGATGCAACTATGTTATGAATAACTTACATGAATTGGACCATAGGCAGGATCCACCCAATGAACTTCCCCGCCCACATCGCGGCTCTTAGACTTCTCGAAGACTTCCATTCGGCTGGGCACTCTCTCGTTCTCCACTTCCTAATGTGAAAAGATTAGTAAACTTAGGATAACATTTTAATGCATATTTAATAGTTAAAATTTAAATAGTAATCATAAAGTAGATTACTTACGAAGTCATCCTTTAATTGATTTGTGTTTCTTCTACCCATTCTATGGGTAGACTTGAAACCTTTCTTCCTATTTTCAGCATTTCTCCTTGAGATGCCCTATACGAAGATAATAATTTTAATAAAAGAATTCGAAATGATATATTTATAAAATGCACATATATATGTCACATACCGTATGTTCTTCTCCCATCCAAATGTAAACCATCGCCCTCCATTGTTCAGCAGGTACATTCGGAGGACAATTTGCCAAATTGGCTTCCAATGGAAGCTCCGGGTCGAAGTACTTTAAAATATAAAGAAAATTAATTATATACTTATATGATGAAAAACAAATTTACTATTAACTATAAAGCAAAGTACTCACTCGGGCCTTCACACGTCCTCGATATTTACGCAACATCTCCGCCCCATACGGACCCTGAGTGTCTCACCAGGATCACCTCCAACTATCCGTACCCTGAGTGTCTCACCAGGACGAAGACGGTCCAACACTCGGCACTGAGATGGGCCTCTACGTCTGCCTGAACTACTCGATCCGTCAGGATCGGAGGTACTACTCCCTCGCTGTGGTGCCGGCGGAACATCCCGAATGCGTCTAGGACGTGGAGGCATATCTGCATATTATGAAACATTCAAATTATATATAACAACAATGATATAATTAACATAAAGAACTGGAAAATAAAATATGGTAAACTTACACATTAAAAATCCGCATCTACAATATCATTTGGATGTTCTTGCATTTCAGCTTGATATGCCTCGTTTATATTAAGCAACTCATCATCATCATTGACATCAAAAAAATCTCTTGGTATTGTTCTCACGGGTATGATCCATCCATCATTGAAGTTGTCTGGAATATAAAAAACTTGTTCCACCTGACTGGCAAGTGCAAAAGGCTCATTTGTTTGCAATTTCCCGGATTGTTTCAATGAAATAATCCCATTTCTATCTCTTTGAAATCCTATCCCCTCACGACCGACATCAAACCAATTGCACATAAAAAGAACACATCGACATTCATGAGTAAAACTGATCTCTATTATGTCAAGTATTTCCCCATAATAGCCGTCTAAACCTGAAGGTAAATCTGTTTTTACTATAACACCCGACATTTGCGTCGATTTCATCTCGTCGGCGGACTTTGTTCTAAATCTGTATCCATTCACAATATAACCCTTGTAAGACATAACTTGAGAATATGGTATGCATCCAAGAATGTCAAGGTTAATGTTCCACACCTATCATCTGCCGTTTCCCTTAAATGTCTCACACGTGAACGGAACCATTTGAGGAATTCAGATTTGTTATGTGTGTCATAAATAATGAATTGTACTCATCAAAAAATTCGTCAATTTCTGACAACTGCATCAAGACATAGTAGTGTATGAGATCTCTATCCGCATCAGATATTAAGCGGCGGATACCACTGAATATATGCCTGCCACATGAATGAAAGACCCATAATTTAGGTCCATCCTCTTCCTCCACGACATCGCCTTCATCATTTCGTTCATAACGGCTGAAACGCACGCTTTCACCTTCCATATACATTTCACAGAAATTAATACACTCTTCACAAAGATAACCTTCAGCAATGCATCCTTCGGGTTGTGCCTTATTAAAGACCATATTTTTCAATTTTCGAAGGTATCTTTCTATTGGATACATCCAACGATATTGAACCGGCCCACCGATCCTTGCTTCACCTGCTAGATGAACTATTAAATGAACCATTACGTCGAAGAAGGCTGGTGGGAATATCTGCTCTAATTTGCATAATGTGATAACAATATCTTCTTCAAGTCTTCTCAAGATCAACAGATCTAACACCTTCGAACACAGTAATATGAAAAATCCACTCAATTCTGTTAATGATTGTACGACAGTGTCTTCAACAATCCCGCGAATAGCGAATGGGAGTAACACTTCCATGTAAACATGACAGTCATGACTTTTTAAACCAGTTATCTTGCGTTCTCTTTCATTTACACACCTCGACAGCTGTGATGAGAACCCATCAGATACCTTCAAACTTTTAAGGAAGCTGAAAATTTTATCACGCTCAGCGTTGGATAATGTATATACTGCTGCAGGTATATTAATCCGTCCATTGTCTAATTCAATTGGATGTAGATCCTCGTGTATTTCAAGCTGAACTAGATCTCGTCTCGTCCTTACATTATCTTTAGATTGACCTGAAAGATCTAATATTCCCAAAATATTCTCCAAAACATTCTTCTCAATATGCATGACATCCAAATTATGACGAATTTGTAAGTGTCTCCAGTATGGTAACTCTCTGAAAAAATACTTTGTTTCTTCCAACCACCGGCTACACTTTTCTTCGTTTTCCGTCCTAAACAACTGCTTCGTACAAGTAATTGATGTTCCCAAATAATGTTACCATTGACACGCGCTAAGTCAAGTCGTTGCCCATAAGGTGAGCCGTCAAATTTCTTATTACTATCTGCCCTTTGCCATCTATGCTTCGGTGGAAGGAATCGACGATGACCCAAATAGCAATGTTTCATACTTCCAGAGAGCCATGTCGAATGTGTTTCTTCAAGACAGACAGGACAGGCGAGTTTTCCCTTAGTACTCCAACCAGATAAATTTGCGTACGCGGGAAAGTCATTTATAGTCCACAATAGTGCAGCTTGTAATTTAAAAGTCTCTTTCCTACATGCATCATATGTAGGTATTCCAGTAGTCCACAAGACTTTTAGTTCATCCATTAATGGTTGTAGGTACACATCAATAGCGTTGCCAGGACCTTTAGGACCAGGAATTAGTAGTGTCATCATCATAAATGATGAACTCATTGACATCCATGGTGGTAGATTGTAAACAATCAGAATCACGGGCCAAATGCTGTAACTCAGACTCATATTACCAAACGGATTGAAACCATCTAAGGCTAATCCCAAACGAACATTTCTATCATCATTGGAGAAATTCGGATATCTCTGATCAAATTTTATCCATTCTTCTGCATCGGATGGATGTCTCATAGCTCCACTAGCATCTCGTTTATTTGAACGAGAATGCCACGTCATCCACATTGCAGTTTTTTCAGACATGAAGAGACGTTTCAGTCTTGGAATTAGTGGGAAGTATCGTAATATTTTCACCGACTTCTTCTTTGTCTTTAAATTATTTTTTTCTTCTTTATACCTGGAAGCCTTACAATATGGACAAAGAACTAAATCCAAATTCTCTCCTCGAAAAAGCATACAGTCATTAACACAAGCATCGATCTTCTCGTATTTCAGACCAAGAGATCGGAATCGTTGCTTCGCCTCTTTCCAATCCTTAGGATAATTCTCCGGATTATTTAATAACTTTTGTATTAAACCCAGCACATCTGTCATCATTGCTGCAGTTGATCCGTTCCTTACTTTCATCTTAAACAGCTCTAACAAAAACTGCAAACGCGTCATTTCCACCCCAGGAGCCAATATATCTTCTGCATCTGGCAAACTGCTCGAGAATCTGTCATCTAAACCAATGTCTTGTGCCTCAGGTCTTCTTAAATCGTCCATTAGTTCAAATAACTCGTGATCAACATTATTCAAGGTTTGTGTAGTCACTCCTGCATCTACGCCCATATCCTCATCCATTCGCAAATCTAAACCCTCTCCATGTTCAGTCCAAATGGAGTAATGTAACCAAAATCCGTTGAGTACGAGATGGTTATACACTGCCTCTCTAACATCCCATTTGATATTCTTGCATCTCACACACGGACAATAAATCTTTAGACCGCCAAATTTCTTATTAACTCTTTCTATTTCAAATGCCCAATCCAAGAACGCAATCACTCCTCTCTTATATTCTTGAAAGTCATCGTATCTCTTATCCATCCATGATTTATCCATTTTACTGCACAATCATAATAAAATCCACCATTGTATTATTATAGACAACAAATTTTTCACCCTAAAACATAATGAAGTGTTTCCCTTATACACAAATCATTATGGGTATATGTATTGTATACATAAATAATTATGGGCATATCTATGATATACACAAATCATTATGGGTATATGTATTGTATACACAAATCACTATCTATTGTATGAAAACCTAGGCAAATCATATCTACTATATGAAAACCTAGGCAAATCATATCTATTGTATGGGTATATGAAAACCTAGGCATATCATCAAAACAAATCATAACTAGGGGAAAACCTAGGCAAATCATATCTATTGTATACTAAACAAATCAAGCAAACCTAGGTAATCATCAAAACACTTAAATCATATGGGGAAAAACAACTCTAACAAGATTATCAAGTAAAATAAACAAGAATAAAAGCAAAGGAGTGTTGATAGTTACCGAATATGAAGATTGACGAGGTCCGCAAGCACGGAGGAGTTGTAGGCGACGCCGGGGCGGAGCGGGCGACCGTGGGGCGGCGGGTTGAGGTGAGGAGAATGGAATGAAAACGCAGGTCGAAGGGGTTTTTTTCGATCTGACCAATGGGACGGTCGTAATGACCGTCTCCATTGGTGACGATCGACGACGGTTCACTAAAGACCGTCTCCTTTGAAAGGCATAAGGGACGGTTCTCATTAACCGTCCCTTTTGGCCAAGGCAGAGGGGACGGTCAATAAAAACCGTCCCCTCTGGTCGACCACTTTGGTCCATTCGTCAGAGGCGACGCCAACAAAGGAATAAAGGGGACGGTCAGGACCGTCCCCAAAGCCCTTGCAGGAGGGCCGAAAACATCCAGTAGCCTGGTCTAGGCAGAGGGGACGGTCAATATAACCGTCCCCTATGGTCGACCTCTTTGGTCCAATCGCTAGAAGCGACGCCAACAGAGGACCAATGGGGACGGTCAGGACCGTCCCCAATGCCCTTTCAGAAGGGTCGAAAACGTCCAGTGGCCTGCTCAAACCAGAGGGGACGGTCACCTATGACCGTCCCCTCTGGTCGACCTCTTTGGTCCAATCGCTGAGGCGACGCCAACAGAGGAATAATGGGGACGGTCATGACCGTCCCCAAAGCCCTTACAGGATGGTCGATAACGTCCAGTAGCCTGGTCAAGGCAGAGGGGACGGTCACTATAACCGTCCCCTCTGGTCGACCTATTTGGTCCAATCGCTAGAGGCGACGCCAACAGAGGAGCAATGGAGACGGTCAAGACCGTCCCCAATGCCCTTTCAGAAGGGTCGAAAACGTCCAGTGGCCTGCTCAAAACAGAAGGGACGGTCACCGATGACCGTCCCCTTTGGTCGACCTCTATGGTCCAATTGCTAGAGGCGACGCCAACAGAGGAACAATGGGGACGGTCAGGACCGTCCCCAAAGCCCTTCCAGAAGGGTCGAAAACGTCCAGTGGCATGACTCAAGGCAGAGGAGACGGTCATTAGTGACCGTCCCCATTGAGCTAATACATAGTCCACAAACAGTCTCCAATAATGTGGTTATTGGGGACGGTTGTTTGATGATCGTCCCTAAAAAGAGGCATTAGGGACGGTCATTCAAAAACCATCGCTAGTTGTCGTCCCTAAATGGGGAAATTCCTGTAGTGCTCTATCCTTCGACTTCTCCCTGGGTCTCTCTCATGATTTTCCCCTATTGCTTGGCATGCCTCTTGTTTCAACTCCGTACACATGTGAAGAAGAGGACTCTCCAGTCTTCGTCTGATTTCTTCATTCAAGAGACTGCTCTTGACCATAGGGATGGTCAGCTTGCCGTCTGTAACAGAGTTGCTCGCGGTAATCACCAAGGTTTCCCAACTGGCTGGTAATGAACCCTGTAGAAGAAGCGCATGCAGTTCATCATCTAACGTCATGTTCATGGTACTCAATTGATTGACGAGACTTTGAAACTCATTCAAATGCTCAGCAACCTTCATCATATCCGTGTACTTTAGATTCACCAACTTCTGAATCAAGAACGCCTTGTTGGTGGACATCTTCTGCTCACAGAGCTCTGCTAGTTTCTCCCACAGTTTCTTTGCATATGTTTCTTCTGTGACATAGTGGAATACTGATAAGTCCAGCCACTTCTGCATGGCACCGATTGCTTTCCTGTTCAGCTTTGTCCAGTCACCTGCATACATACCCTCATGCTTGGATGTTTCTCCTTCCATCGGATCATGTAGGTCCTTGCAATACAAGATGTCCTTCATCTTGACCTTCCATATTTGCCAGTTCATGCTCATCGGCTTGATCATCGTATCTTCGTCATACTTCCCCATCTCGATGGCGCGAGCTATGATACCACTTGTTGGGAAATCGAGGGGTTCCCTTAACCTGTCTTGTAAAGGATGACTAGCAGTGGAACGTTTCACACACAGGAACCAAGAAAAACAATCGTAGCACAATAATCAAGCAGCCATAAAGAGACGAGAAATTTTACGTGGGAAAACCCTCCTCGATATGAGAGAGGGGAAACCCACAGGGCACGACGACCAGCAACAAAATCCACTAGGTTGGAAAAATGAGAGGGCACAATGTCTTCTAAGTTTTGTTGCCCAACAAAACTGAGGCTCAGTTACAAGAATAAAATCATATAATTGTCACCTTATACATGGAGAACACGATACTGATGCTTCTCCTCGTCACCAGCTGTCTCTCCTAAAGAACGGACCTCTCTGGCCCAAGAACGCCCGCTAATAGAGGCAAGGACTTATGTGGTTGATCTTGACTGTCCCTAATGCCTTCCATCGATTCCCATCTTTGTAGGGCTAGATAATAGGAGATGATCGCGTCGTCAATCCCTTATAGCTCATGCATGCTCACTAGTAGAATCAAGTGACAAATGGGCTTATATAGAATGGTCAAAGTTGTCTCCTATGCTCTTCTGTGAACGTCCCCTCCGTTTAGAGGGAGACTAGAGGGGATGGTCGTAATGCGCATATTTTTTGATCAACGCTTGGCAGGCTTAAGGGGGGGAGGGGTTCAGAGGATGTGATCTCGATCATTCCATGTGGTATTTTGTGAACGTCCCCTTCATTGAAAGGAAGGTTATAGGGGACGATTCCTTTAACCATCCCCTCCGGTCCATGCATGTCACTAGCAAGCTCGAGGGAGAAATGGATGACCTTGATTGTCGCCTCTGTTAACACCGGTGCTAGCTCAACCTACTTTCTAGATGAGAGGGGACAATCGGAGTGAAATTGTCCATGATCGTCACAATAGGGATAATCGTCTGACAATCCCCTCTCGTCTATTCGCCTTAATTGTAGATCTCCAAGTCATTTTCACTCTCTCGCAGTTAGTCTTCTCTCCCTTGCCTTCAACATTCTCCCTCACCCTATGTATGCATCCATCAATTTGTTCTACAACCTGCTTCCTAACGGTCATTTACGTTCTTCCCGGCCAGTCGCTCAACATTTCCCCTCCAATGCTCCCTCGCCCTCTTTGCTAGCCCGTTGAGTTTTCTCCTCGCCCACTTCTTAACAATTGATGAAGGTCGTCATCGTCGATGTTCCCGGCCAGAACTACTTTTAATTCTCTCATAGGGAGGTATGAGAGAGTATCATCTTAGTTTGCATTCTTACTGAGCTAAGTAGTGTGACATTTCGCTTGTTTTTTTTATTTTTCCGAGCTAAGTAGTAGTAGCTCAGTTAAAATCATGGCTTTTTGTGTATCCCGATACATGCATTCTTAAGTGGTGGATTCATCATGGCTATTATATAGGGATACAAACAGACGGATGCATATATGAAAATAGGTGTTACCGTATCATTACCCGTTTAGAATCTGGATACAGATACATAAGCAGATATATTGTGTATATTGAACATCACAAACTTTATCCTTAAATACAGATACAGATATGGAAACAAATCATCACGATTTTGATATGGATATTTTACAATCGGAACAGATTATATGTATATAAATGCCTTCCAACGATTGCATTCCGTAGGATTGTTTTTGTGAAGTTGAAATTAAAGATAATTAAATCAAAATTAATAAACTACAAAAATACTAAAATTAAAAAAAGAAGAAAGTATAATAGTATACTAAATTTAATAATATATAAAATAAATAATTGAATAATATAAAGATCTATATTTTTCTTCTCACATTTGAAAATGACTCCAGATGCAATATATTGCAAATAATCCTATAACATATTTGGAGATACAGAGGTAAAATGATGTATGTATATACAATATACATGCAGATTTAGCAATGCGGATATCCGAGTTCGTATCCGTAAAAAAATATAACCATATCAGTTTATGTATCCTCAAAAAAATGAAAATAATATATGTATCATTATCCTTATCTGCAAAAAAAAAACTCATACCTATATCTGTAGCTGCAAAAAGCAAAAAAATACATACCTATATCTATATCCATATATGCAAAAATAAAAAATTCATATCCATATCTGTCTATAAATAGATACGATAACGGGCAGATACGAATAGCATCCCTAATGTTAATGGATCAGATTAACTAAGATGGTATATCCTTTTCTACCCCTACTACCAATTATTCTGCACTTGTAGATACAACACTCATTTCTAACTACACCTAATAAGTCTCTCCCTGGAAGTCCTGCTATCTAAGAAGGTGAGATAATTCTCGAACAATTCTTGAGAAGTTTTCAAGAGATTGGAATGATGCAAAACTACAATTTCTAATCGTTAAGATTGAAATACGAGAAAATTAATGCATGGCATGATAATCATGCATTATTCTGTCTTCATTAGATTAATGTCCACAATGAAATGTATCTAGATACAAAGTCACAGAGAGGGTGAGGCTTAGAAAACATTGTCGCCCAGATGAAAGAAAAAATACAAGAGATACTCCAACAAATGACATAATTTTATGGATTTATGCAAGAGCAACTTGGTGGCGATACAAACTTACATGGTCATAACAACATTATAACAACATTATCAAGTAGGTATATATATTTTTGGTCCAATAGACCATAAGGGACGGTCGCTTGACCATCTCTTCCGGTCCACCGACCGTCTTTGCTAACTTTTTGTTGTTCCTTTTAGCAAGATAGATGGGATAGTCGAAGCAATCCCCTATGAGAATACAGAGTGGGATTGTTGTGATTGTTCTCTTTGCTTCGTAGAGGGGACGACTTCGACCATCCCACCTTATACCGTAGGAGATAGTTGCCATCGTCCCCAACTGCTCATCAGTGTGGATAGTTGAAAGGAAGACATGGAAAACAAAATCACTCTAGGAAACATGAGGGGACGGTCGTAACCGTCCTATCTAGTTTATAAGAACGGACATCGTACTTGTAGTCCCCTTCGAGCAAACAAGACATACTCAGAAGAATGTTTGCCCATCCCTTTCGGTCCACTGGACCATCTTCACTAACTTTTTGGTGTTCCTTTAAGTAAGATAAATGGGACGATCGAAGCCATCCCCTCTAAAAAAACAGAGTGGGGTAGTTGTGAATGTTCTATTTGTTTCATAGAGGGGATGACTTCGACCGTCCAACCTCATACCATAAGGGACGGTTGCAATCGTCCTCCAATGGATTATCAGTATGTATAATTAAAAGGAAGACATGGGAAACACAATCCCTCTGGAAAACCTGAGGGGACGGTCGTAACTGTCGCATGATATAAGTTAAGTGGCTGGAGCACCCTAGAAGTTGAGATAGAGGTTCTAATATTTAATCACCAGGGCAAATGACTTGTCAAGTAGAAAATGAGAGTATCGTGTGTTAGCTAAATAAAATATTATGATCAATAAGCAATTATTTTAGATAATAATTATCATAGATTATATAAATTGATTCATAAAGCCATAATAGTTAATGACTTTAATGCTGAAGCCTTCTGTAAAAATCATAATCCTAGTCCCCTAACTTAAGATTTTCGATCGACATTCCCAGTCTAATCCATTGTATGAGTTATTTTTCTACAGAGAACTCGACCACTTACAACAACACATTTACCAACACTAAATTTTTCCATATTCGACACTAAAGAATTCCAAACTTTGCAACATGCATCAATGTTTACAAAAATACAAAAGTAATGTAGATATAGCGATTAGAACAATATATAAAGATTCGACTAAATATGCAATGAGAATAGTGTAACAGATGCATGATATATTTGATTAAAGAATTGCAAATCTAATGTGTAGAAGAATGACTCTTAAGAATGAATCATCGATTAGAGAGCGAGAGAGACGACCTTGCATCAATCTTTGAGATAAATATGCTTGGAGAAGTAATACTTCTATTGTATATTCCGTGCGTCTTACTCTAGCCAATAGCCATATGTATTTGTAGGTGAACTATCAAGGTATGCAACTCTTTAAAAAAATATGATGACTATACGATCAAATAATAGAACTCTTATTTAGGAAAATAGAATAATTAAAAATCAAATGAGGGTTCTTGATAATATATTTATCAAGTAAACCAATAGATAAAAAAATACAATATAAACATATTTGATTTTTGGTTGATCAATCAACTGAGAAGATAGATGGATGAATGCATCAAGGCAGTCCATCAATCAAGTAAGGTTGACCAATTGGAATAGTAAAGTTATCGATCAATTAAGATGTCAAAGATTAGTCAGGGAAGTGAGTGTAAGAGAATTGTATCCAACATTTGAAAAATGATTCATTGGATTTTATGAGTGATTAATTGGTTACATGATAGTAAGAGGTTTAAGTGATTAATAAGGTAAAAGATGTTGATCGATTAGATGAAAAATAATAGCTCAAGGTAATAAAGCATATCAACTTAGTGCGATGGATCACTGCAGTGGCTTCAAGTGATTGATCAGACAAGAAGGGCGATCGATCAATGTGTATTTGACCTAAAATAAAATAATACAAATAAGGTCTTAACATGTCTATGCACCCCATATGCATTAAGATATATTTATATCTTCTTAGGATTCTTCTTTAAGTGGTCTAGAATTTTTATTTTGTCTTCTAACTTTGACTTTTCCAAGCTTGTTGAATCTTGTACTTGAAAAATTGAATGACTATTATTTTATTTTTCATTTTGAATTAATCTTATCTGTACTACATAGGAAAGCGGTCATGAAATCTACAATATTAATTATACTTAACAATTTTGTTATCATCAAAACAATATTATAGTAAGCATGCAAAAATAATACCAACGTTCTCTCCCTTTTTTATAATAACAATCAAAATCATTGAGATTCATATATCCACGTCTTCTTCTCATTTTAACATGTTAAAAAATACATTTTAAATGATTTTCTTGATAATAATTACTCTCCACCTTTTGAATGGACAAAAATGCTCCAACTTTATAAATTGTCCTTATTAATAATGTTAATTTTGAATCCAATATTCTTCCTTGTCAAAGTTATTTAGAATGCATAAAAAAGAACTAATAACACTAATTAATAGTACAAAAGTAGCCATTGAAAAGTGGTGGCATCCATCCAATGAAGTTTTGTAAATCTCTTTAGGATCCCACTGCACTAAATTTTCTATTGATATTTGATGGACAGATTGTTTTGCGATGCAGTTGAACGTTATTTTTCTTAGATCTTTTATTGGACCACATTTATTCATAAATCCAGATCAACTATAGTAGTTTTTCGAGATATTTATTCATTTTTTGATTAAAAATTAGAAAACCACATAAAACCGCATATACCCCGCATATCACTTAATCATTATTCAATTACCTATCCGGACACATGCGCGTGCCGCTTTCCTAAACTTTGAAATGGTATACAAAAGCCACTAAACCAAAGACACGATTTATTAGGAAATGCAACACATGATTTGGATTTTTCATGTACTCGTTTCTGATAGCACTTCTCGTGTTGTTTATAATTTACTTGAATTTTCATCATCTTTTTATTAGATCTAATACACTTAATTTTAAAAATTTCAACTTCACTTTTGAGACCCCATATCTTTTTTTAAAACAATAACTAGATGCAGTGGTGTATAGAGTTTTGTCTTAAAGCACCTAATAATTAATCTAAATTTTCTGTCATTTGTGAACTTAACACAATCATCTATTAACCTTTGTGATATTTTTCTAAACTTTAAGGTCAGTTTCTAGCATACTTAATTGACTTTTTTCAATTTGATTTATTTATGATGAAATTCTGTTTCTACTTTATCTTTTATCTTTTGTACATAATACACATTATGGGGTCAATGATACAGTGAGATAAGATCCTTTACTCAACTGTGAGATAAATGCAACGATCTTTAACATTCAGGATGCATAGAGATGCTCATGATCTAACTTTGCCAACCATGACAATACTCTATGTCCCCTTGTCTAACTCAAGGATTTGGATTAAAAGGAAAGAAAACAAACTATATATGCACCATCGCCGTGTCATAACGCCCCATCAGAGGGATGGATCCTGTATCACTGAAAATGGCACAGACTGATATCTCAGATAAACCAGTGAGAAAAGAAAGCACAATTTCGCAGCAATTCAAATGAATGCACATCATGATTCAACAAAAATCTACTTGTGAAGTAAAGTCTACATAAAGATGGTACAGAACCGTTCTTACGACCATGACAACACATAAAGGAAGCAATTACAAAGCATCATGTCGTGAAGTTCCTCTTTACGACTCGATATGCAAGAAAGCAGAACAATGTCTTCTCCAAGCAGAAAAAATAGCCTTGACAATTGCTCATTCCTGCTTCTCCAACTCCCCCATCCTCTCTATAATGGCCTGGAATTAATAAAATATAAACCATCACAATGAGTCATAAGATCCAATAACGTCCCAGAAGTTAATGATCCAAAATTCAAGAGGAAAATATAAAGAACAATACACAACTGTCGCCTGAGCGATCGATATCCCAAATAAATAATACAAGTGGCTCTGGATATATGAATTTCAAATCAATGAAGGCATATGAATGAATTTATTTCCAAATTTCTGGAAGGAATTGTAAAAATCAACAGCTATTGGAAGGCTTCGGGTTCCTTGCAAAATGCGAAAAACACGCCATCAATTACTGAGGGAACCTGCGGAGGTCCGAGAGGGGGGTTGGGAAGAGAAGGGAGGGGAGGTCATCCTTTGCATGAATTTGTTGCGTGGAGAGAAAATAAGTCGAAATCGACAAATCATTTGCCGACTCATCGTGAAAATTATTTTTAACCCCATTGATCTGAATAGGAATTTATCCGATGGGATGTATAGATAAATGTCTCTGAAAGTTCGTGTGAAATTATCTAATTGCTCACATTGAATAATAAAGCAATAAACCAAGCACCACAGTTCCATCGTCCACAATTACAAAACAGGAAACAACATATAATGTTCTTATCCTGCAAAGTACTTTCTGACCCATTCAATAAATAAATCTCAAAATTTGAGTGTCAACTACTTTGGGAGAAATGTTATACATCTCAATTCCATCCCTCCCTGTTACAGAGGGTATTTATTAACCACATTGAAGGAATACGATATTTCTATTTTGATGAGTCAAGTATGAAAGGGAAGTCTCCCTTTCCTATTCCCAACTCCATTTCATTCCATGTCAACATCCCAATGCGATCTTTCTCCAAGTATGTCCAGTGCTATACATGGAATGAAATTAAGAAATACTAATCCAAAAAGTACACAAAACTTAAAAAAGGGAGCCCTAGTGCATGAAGCGATAATTATGTTGGGTTAAGGGGATGTACCTCTTTGGGTCAATCATATGCTTCCTCACTGGCCCTTTTTTAATACAAAATGAGGTTCTCATGATTCAAATTCGTAACCTCTTGGCCGTTAAACCATTACAGTTTCACCAAGAACCCCTTTCCACATTGTTGATCAGTGGAGGCCTAGAGTCTCGGCTGCCCTCTGGCCTCTGGTGGAGCGGCATCAGCGGTTCAGCAATGCCAGATTTGGAGGTAATGGAGCTGTCATTAGTTAGGAAGGTTAGAGATGGGGCACATTATCTGAAGAGTAGACCGGGAGTGCAACGGAGCGGGAAGTTTGGTAGAGGGGAAGTGGGAGGTTCTTCAAAAGGGATTTAGCAGGTGAGAGCCAATATGGATTGAGAGGAGATCCTGAAGAGATCTCCAATGTAGGAGTGGTGAAAAGAGAAAAAGTGTGTGAAGATGGTGGAGATTGGAGTCTGAGGGGAGAAACATGATCTAGGATTAAAAAAGGGACGTAGGAGGAGCATGCCTATGCTAGGATAGGTCTAATGTGTATGCCTAAAAGCAGGTACGGGAAGAGAGGGGACGAAGGTGGCTGAGGTGGGTCGCCGATGATGGTACGTAGCCGGGGGAGTGGGCAAAGAAGAATCAAAAATAGGAGGGTACCAATGATGGAGCCGGAGGAGATGGTGGGGCTTCAGCAAAGGAAAGGTTCTGAAAGGGGGTAGAGGGCAGGTGGTGGGTAAGGCAGCCATGGAAAGGTTCTGAAAGGGAGTAGAGGGCATGTGGTGGGTAAGGCAGCCATGGATGGGCAGGTCTGAAGATATTTTGATGCAAATCATGTCATGGAATGCATGAAGTTTGAGGATAGAGAAGAGGAGAAGGGTGTCGTGGCGACAAGGTTCAGAAAGTTAGTATGAGGTATTCGGTAGGTCAAGCGGTCTAAAGCGAGGGAGCGGATCGGCGGAATATGCGGATTATGCGGTTTGTATTATTTTAATCAAAATTAAAAATACAATAATAAATAAAATAAAACATTATGTTTCAAAATAAATACAAAATTAGATATTAGAACTATATATTTATTGAAACTTATACTCAAATATTAGAAATTAATGCTTGCATCGGCTTTTTGGACATTGAATGTATACATATTTATTTTTGAAAGAATGCAGTTATCAATATTAACCACTGACACTAGTATCCAAAGTCTATTACATTTTTCCTTCCAAAAATCAAGCCAGTAGTTACTGTTGCCTCAGGCTTTCAGCATATAAAGAAAGAATCGCAGTAGTTACCAATATTAACCACTGACACTAGTATCCAAAATTCTATTACATTTTTCCTTCCAAAAATCAAGCCAGTAGTTACGGTTGCCTCAGGCTTTCAGCATATAAAGAAAGAATCGCAGTAGTTACTGTTGCCTCAGGCTTTCAGCATATAAAGAAAGAATCGCAATAGTAAATTGTGACATGCATATCAGAACACATCACAAATGAAAAAAAAATGAAAGAAAATTATAGGACCCAGGACTTCATAAATGGATCCATCAATGCAACGATTTCGAATACCTTTAACTGAAAAGGTGGTGCAGGCTGATAGTAAAAAATTGATCAATAGAACGAAATATTTTTTGAAAGAAAAACCAGGAAGAGATTATGGCGATGCAACGAAATAGGGAGAGATTCGGGTAGAGAGAGAACTGTCACCTAAGAAAGAGCAGCGGCGATGCGTGTGTGTGTGTGAGAGAGAGAGAGAGGTGGCAACCAGGGACAGAGAGCAGCAAGCAATGAGCCTAAGAACGAGTGGAAGTAGGGTTTTTACTCAACCTTGGGGTAAACTCGGGTCAGGGGATGTATTACCTAATTGGGTAGGGTTATTTCAGAAGCAGATCAATATTATTCCTATGAAATATGCGGTCGAATATGCGGATTACTCGGACCGCATAATCGCATAACCGCATGTTGAGCGAGTATTGTATATGCGGTTCACTAATGGTCCCGACTCCGCATATGCAGCCGCCTGTGCCGACTTTCTGAACATTGCGGGGCGACATAGCGAGGAATGGGGGTGGACAACGCCATCTTGCAAGAGTCGCACGTAGACTTGTACGAGGTCGGGTGGTGAAGACCAATGGAAGGAGATGCCTTGAGTAGTTTCATTGTGAAAGAAACAGTGGGGAGGTTGGGTGGTCACTTGTTAGGTTGGTAAGACAGTGTCTTTGAATCTCTTGGTTTGTGGGAAAGGAGCTCGATAGGGTCAATGCAATGGCAAAGGAGGACATGCGTATTTGTGTTATGGGTGGTGGAGTGTAAACCATGACAAAGGGAGATGATGGGGGAACTGCGGGAGGTTTTGAGGAGGCCTCCTGCATGTTTGCAAGGGGAGGTCGATATTATGTGCAGGTCGAGTTGGGTACCCATTGATACAAGTATTTTACATCCCTAATAGACAGCATTAAAGCAAAGAACTTTTACAAGGGGCAACAAAAGTGTAAATATGAAACTGTTTAACGGTACCACAATTTAGTTTATTCACTTATTAACTAAAGGCATTTTCCACTAAATAATAAATATTAGTCCAGTTAGAGTGTCATTTGCCTTGGTGACTGTTTTAAGAAATATATAGTTTTTTGTCCTGATCAAACTAGTCTCAACATGATAGGCATCAAAAAGATAATATAAAAATAGATAGACATAAAATTAAGCAGGAATCTATGGATCTGAATGTTCGCTTGTAAACCATAAACATGTGCAGAGAATGACGGTAACATAAATGAAAATGCTAAGGTGGATGTGTGGATATACACGTAAAGATCGGATTCACAATGATGCAATCGGAAGGAAAATTGGTGTAGCTCCGATCGAGGACAAAATGCGAGAAAACCGCTTAAAGTGTTTTGGTCATTTGCAAAGGAGGTCGGCTGATGCATCAATTAGGAGATGCAAGTTTTGGGATGTATTCACCTTCTTACTTGTTTCTTGCAACTCCCCTGCAAGAATGAATTCATCAAGGATAAGATACACCTGTACAAGGAAGATAACGTTGGATATCAGTAGCACGTTATATAATATTTAAAAACAAGAAATCATAAAAGAAAATGCATTATATTAAATCAACATGACATGATTTCTTGGAATTCCTTTTCTTTTCGAGGGCAAAGTGATGGAAAAAAACAAAAACTTGTTATTATGAGTAGCCTACCCTCCTATATGAGAGGAAAAAGATGGTCAAAATAGTCATAAGTGACATAGGACTAAACAATCTAAAGGAAAAGGTACTTGAAGAAGAAAAATGAAGCAACTAACAGAACTATCTCAACACTCTCCTCAAGCTGAAGCATAAATATCATGCATGCTAAGCTTTCACATCAATCGAATAAGTTTCGGGCTAGCAACTTGATGAATTGGCCTGCAAGATGCTCTATAAATGACACGTAGAATTTGAAGGTCTTTTCTGTATCAAATCACAAGTGTAGTGACAATCAATCTCCACATGCTTGATCCTCTCAAGATAGATAGGATTGCGCATGGTTGCCACACCTCATCTCAATGGGTCTTGTGATCTCAATGCCCAAGTCATGTAGCATCTCTAAAAAAGATCCTATAGTAAGCTTCTCATCATGTTTATCACTGGCATATGCTTCAACAAAGTGTACTACTACCCGTAAAAGAGGAGTCATTTCCTAGACGTGCTCTTGAGATATCTCAAGATGTGCATCACAACATCAATATCTACACTCCTACAGCAACCACATCAAGGTGTGCACTCCTATAGCTACTCATAAACTGACTACCTCAACTCACTACGTATGATATATGGCTCTAGTCACAATGACAGAGAAGCATGCCCCCCCAGAGACATGTACTGTCTAGCATCAACCTCATCTGAGGTATCCATGAATAACATGGCACACATGTCCACAGGAGTGGTAGCAGCCTTCGATATAAGCATCCCAATTTCATCAAGTAAAGAACATATGTGCACTGTAACAGAACCTTCTACCTAGTCTTGCGGGCTGATGCCAATAAAATAGTGTAAGTTGCCAAGATCCTTGGTGACAAATTGCTTTTTGTAAGAAAAAAGGATAAGCACCCAATGAGGCACACCAAAAACCACAATATTCACAAATATACCAGAGATTGAAAAGTCCATGACTTCGTAAGGCCATGTACATGTTCGATCACATTTTCCATAAAATCTCTCCGAACCAAAGATAACTCTGTTGACATCCGGCCACACAGCCCAAACGAGGGACAAATGTTTGATTCTCTCAGTACTTGAAAGTACATGTGACAATTACCTCAGCAATCCCAGCCTCAACCCAGATTTCTCTCACGACGTTACAGTCAAAGAACAAGTGGTACACATTCTCCCATGCATCAAAACAACAAGGATAAGACACATCCAACCGTTGAATAATCTTGGCTCCGTAGTTCAGGGTCATAACATGTCCACCTCTAAACAACTAAAGGAAATCCTTAATCTCAGACGAACCCTCCAATTCCATATCCTACTACAATCTTAGGTCACAACCACATGGTTAACAACCACGGAAGCAGCTGAGAGAGCTTTGTATGCCTTATTGACAGAGAATTGTCAATCAAACCAACATCCCAGTAGTCTCGTCTGTTTGAAAGATCCTCTCCACATTAGTCATAGCCTCAATCAATATCAAAAACTCCAAGTCCTGTGATTCGAGAGAGGCCAAAACATAACATTAGTAGCCAGCATGGACAACCTAGAGCCCCATCCTCAGACCAATTATCCTATCAAAATCTGAGAGACATACCATCACCCAAATCAACAGCAAGAGGGGCATCATCTCCTACAAAATAGTACAGATCCCCTACCAAGAAATAGATGGTGAGTAACTTAGTGGTGCCTTGAGAGCAAGGCCTTCAATTTCAGATTTCGATTTCATTTAGACAAAAATCCAGAAAGAAATTTCGGAGACTTGCTGAAATTGTCGAAAATAGTGGAACTAACTCTAACCTCGATTTTTTTCAAAAAAAAACTAAAGTTTTTAATGCTTCTAAATCACCATATAGAATAGATACACATTTGTTGTAAGATAGAGGTGTAAATATGAGTTTTGAAGTAGTATTGTCGTGATAGCCATCACACATGTTGGTGTGTAGTAGCAACGTGCTGCCTAGAGTTAGAAATGGATTTTGAACAGGAAGAAAAGCCATTTTAATCACCTCTTCAACAAGAATGAGGTGACACATGCAATTACTAGTAAATAAAGCAGATATATCAACGAACAAAAATTATAAAGCTTTGCAGTTAAAACTTGAATTTAACTCTTGTATCTAACTGATTTAGTTTGAATTTAGACCTAAAATTTCAAAATTAACTAAATAAATTCTTTAAACAATATAAATCTCTCTAAGAACTCAACAATCAGCAGAGAAATGGGTAAAAATCCATTGATATAGGTAAATTTCAATGAAAGCAAAGGGTATATTCCATTATTTTCCTGTTTTGATTTCATTGACCTAGAGAATTTGACATTTTGGAGAAATTCAATCAAATTTCACTTAATTTTGAGGTCATGCTTGAGAGGCAAACATGCTCGAGAAGACATCGTAGATTTTCCGCACCATATGACACATTAGATTGGTATATCTCCCCATATTTTCAATAACTTAAACAACAATACATTCTTCATCTCTTTGAGGCACATCACATCCAAACCATCGTTCTCGATAGGCTACATGACAGAGTCTAAAATCACCAAATGGTGAATTCTTCTCCCTAGCGTTCGAGAAAAATTGCCAGTAAAGATTCCAAACATACACATAGCCTCACTAGCAATTGATTGGTGGAGAGGGAAAAACAAAGATGGCAAGTAATGTTGTCTTAAGATGCATCAAATGACCACCTCATGATAAACAACCAACCTTCCAACTAGCCAGCTTTTTTTCCAACCTCTTCATCAGAGTCAACTACTCAACCTGCTTAATCACATCACACATTAAAGGCAACCTAAGTGGGTAATAGGTAAGCTTCCGTGAATGATTCCCACAATAATCTCACAACTAACATCAACCCCTGAAAACCCAAAAGACACGAAAGCACACCTGTCTCGATTGATCTTGAGACCTGATACCTCACCAAAAATCTCCAGATGTATAGACATCCCTATGGCCTCATTTATCATACCTTCCACAAAGAAAACCCAGTCATCAATGTATTAGAAAACCAAAATAGAGAGCTCGTCCCTCTTATATCCTGAGTAAACTCTTCTAACAAACTCTTCTAACACCACCAACGAACATTAGGGATATCTATGGATACCTATATCGCGACTTTAAATAAAAAAACAGTTCGGCTAGCCATTGATCAATGTTGAATAAGACACAAAACAAATGCGTCTCTCCATCCACATAATCTAGACATCAGGAAAATCCCTCCTGAAAAGAATGCCTAAATGAATCTCCAGTCCACAAAGTCGCATGCCTTTAAAACCGCCTTCCACGACATATCCTTTGAATTTCTGCCTCTTCTTGTAGATAATATTTCAGTAGCCACCGTCACACTGTCAATCAAATGTCTACCCAGAATAAATATCGATTGCACTGTGGGGATGATGGAACCAAGAATCTCCTAAAGACGATTTACCAACATTTTGGCAAGATAGATAGTATTAAAGAGATCCATCAACCTAAAGCCTTCAACCTACAACATGACTCCCTCTTAGGCAAAAAAAAAAAGAGATCTCTATTGGAATTGTTAAAACTAAAGTTTCCTTGCCTGATCAACTGCATTGACATCATTCTCAACAATATCCCAAAACTCCTTAAAAAGGAATATCAAGAACCCATTATAACCTCAAGAGTCATCGATATTCAGGTCAAAAAATGCAGCACAAACATCCTACTCACCCAACTCCCTCACAAGCATGTTCGCCTACTCATGAGACAACCTATAAGCATCATGCATCGACCACACTGACGACCATTAGCGGCATCTATGGATACCCATGTCTCACCCCATGCCATGACTTCAAGTAAAAAAACCATCCGTCTAGTTGTTGATCAACATTGCATAAGACACAACATGGATGATGACGAATGCATCTCTTCAGCTACATAATCAAGACGTCAGGAAACTCCCTCTTGGAAAAGAATGTCCAAATGAACCTCCAGTCCACAAAGTCATATGTCGTAAAAAATTTCCACCTTCCACAACATATCCTTGACTTTCTGCCTCTTCCTACAACAACAAAACCTTTTTCCCACATTAAGTTAAGTCGGCTACATGGATTCTTTACCTCCATTCAGATCTATCTTGGGTTATTCTTGAGCTTAGATCCAAAAAACTAAGATCCCTTCGGATAATCTCATTCCAACACTTCTTGGGTCTTCCTCGCCCTCTCTTAACCGGCTCAACATCCCAAAACTTGCATCTTCTAACTGGTGCATTAACCAACTTCCTTTGCAAATGGTCAAACCATCTTAAGCAGTTTTCTCTCATCTTATCCTCTATCAGAGCTACACCAACTTTCCTTCTGAATGCACCATTCCGGATCTAATCTTTATGTGTATGACCACACATCCACCTTAGCATTTTCATTGCTAGTACTATTATTCTCTGCACATGTCTATGGTTTACATGACAACATTCAGATCCATAGAGCATAGCAGGTCTCACGACTGCTTTTTAAACTTTCCTATGAATTTCAAAGAAACTTTCTTATCACATAGAATAGTAGAGGCTCCTCTCCACTTTAGCCAACCTACATTTATTCTATGAGTAACATTTCGATCGATTTCCCATCTTGTTGCAAAATAGATCCCAAGCATCTAAAAGAATCTTCAGCTCGATTCTTCCACCTCTGCTTCAATCAAAAGTGTATTTCATATATTCAGTCTTAGCCCTACTTATACTAAATCCTTTAGTCTCTAATGCATGTCTCCAAATCTCAAGCTTCTCATTTATTCCATCTCTAGTCTCATCAATCAACACAATATCATCAGCAATTAACATACACCAAGATACAAGGCCTTAAATGTCGGTTTCAGTCACCATTTCGGTACCGACCAAAACAGAATTTCGATGGAATTTCGGTGGAATTTCGACCGAAATTTCGGTCATTTCGGTCATTTTTTGTACTAGGACCCCCATATTTCGGTCATTTCGGTCGAATTTCGATTTCGACTGGATATCGATATTCGACAGAAATTCGACCAAATTTCGCTGAAATTTGAGGCCATGCCAAGATGTTTTTATCTTGAATGTGGCTATTCAACTCATACATAATCAAAGTAAAAAGAATGATCTCAAAGCTAAACCTTGATGCAGACCAATGCTGATGTCAAAATAGTCAGTCTTCCCAGACTGGAACCTTACACAAGATGAAGCCCCATCATATATATCCTTTATAATGTTAATGTATAGGACATGCACTTGTCTCTTCTCCAAAACTCTCCATAATATCTACCGTGGGGTATAATCATAAATCTTCTCCAAATCAATAAAAATCAACAAGTGGATAGCTTCAGTAGTTGAGTGGCCTAGCAAGAATCCGAATTGATTTTGTTTTACTTTGGAAACTTGGCTCAACCTTCTTTCTATCATAGAGCTCTATAATTTGAACAACTTTAAAAGTCTTCTTTATTCTTATAAAGAGGCACCATGATGCTTCTCCTCCATTCTTCAAGCATTTTCTTGCTTCGCCAAATAAAATTCTATAAATTTGTGAGCCAAGTTAGACCATGTTCACCTAGAACTCTCCATACTTCTATAGGAATATCATCAGGTCAACCTTCGTTATTTTATAGTTTGTGATAGTTTCCTCTGTTCTATCCTTGTAGATAGCTTTAAAGCATGTTTTTTAAATTTTAAGCTTCTCTTGCACCCCTTCCCTCTACTACCAAGCCTCCTTTTGGTCAGGAATTCCTCCCTTTGACTCGCCTAACATCTCATTGGCTACCCTTCAGATACAAGATGCTACTGCCTCCTACATCTCGTTTACATTACCATTACAATCCCAAGATAAATATTCTAAAGTCATCTCCCTAAAGCTTGATTGTTGTAATTAAAGATTCCACCATCTAGTTTTAATAATCTTGAGAACCATCCTTTTCTTTACCAGCCCTTTTAGTTGCACATCCATGACGAACAAGCGATGTTGAGTTGTCACACTCTCTCCTGGATTACTTTCTGCCTCTTCCAGTGGACAATAATTTCAGTAACATCCACACTGTCCATCAGATGTCTACCCAGAATAAATTCCGACTTCACCATCGAGATGATGGAACCAAGAATCTCCTAAAGACAATTTCAACATTTTGGCTAGATAGATTCTATTAAAGAGATCTATAGGCCTAAAGCTTCAACCTACAAAATGACTCTCGTTTAGACAAGAGAAAAATGTGAGCTCTATTGAAATTGTCAAAATTATAGTTTCCTTGCCAGACTGGCTTCACTGACATCATTTTCAACAATATCCCAAAATTTCTTGAAGAGGAATATCAAGAATCCATCAAGGCCTCAAGAGTCAAGAGTCATAGTTGGTATTTAGGTCAAAAAATACAACACAAACATCTTGCTCAACCAGCTTCCTCACGAGCGTGTTCCCCTACTAATGAGACAACCTACAAGCACCATGACCCAAGCTAACACTTGGCCTACACATGTCTTTTCAACTCATGAAAATACCCCATAACCACAGCTCCAACCTCCCAATTCCTATGAAGTCACTCGACACCCACTTATCCACCATCCACTAGTCATAGCATTGACGAATTTTGTATTTGCATCCCCTTCCTTCAGCTAAGATTACTTCTTTGTCTCCATTCAAATTCATGTTTCTTATATTCCTCAAGAATAGGCATGTCAACACTATTGAAGTCATGCTCGTCCTCCAACTTCTTTTTAAAAATATCTCGTGACTCTCATCCTCCAACTTGTCCAATCAAACAACTTCCTCATGAGCCAGGCCTTTTATTCTCGCCATGAGCTAACCTCACGCTTGAAAGTAATTAGCATCCTCTTCAAAACTACTAGCTTCAATGCAACCCTCCTGGTCACCATTCCCTCAATCTTGTGACATGCCCAGAGTTCATGGCTTATTCTCGTCTATCCCATCAACATTCTTGTTTTTTGAAGTTTCAAATGACTAGAATAACAAAAAAATGAATTGAAGATATTTATATATATCCTTGTAATATAGAATTTCATTTATTTAATTATTTCATAAAAAATGAGGTGCATGCCCGACTACTTTTTTTGAAACCTGATATGCAACTGCATTGATTTAATATATTTCCAAAGGCCTTTGGTAGATTTAGGAGGTTTTTAGTCTCCATTTGTTGGGGATTTCTATTTTGTTGACGGACTTATAGACCTCTTATGCTAAAAAACCAAAGGATGATGAGTAATCATTATTAGTACACGATGGATAATCACTGGCTTCTGGTTCACATCTTTTATATTTAAAAATGGCATAAAGAAAGAGCATAGGCATAATATAGAAAGTCTGCAAGAGAAATTGAATTTAGATGTTTCTTGAATTGCAAATGCATCTGCAGAGTTCCCAATAATGAGCCGATTGTTCTTGAATTCCACATATTTTTACTTTTACAAGTGTCTGAGATTTCTCGAACATATGAGAAACTGGTGATAAAATCAGCTTTTCCTTAATAAATAAGAAAAAAAGAATGGTACATTGTTAAAAGTAACAAGAAAGTGAATAAAAAGGGGCAAAACAATCAAATAAGATTTCCGTACCTTGTGGAAATTAAATACCAGATCCAGCTCACAAACATTACTGAAGAAATGGTCTAGTATCTCAACAAAAAGATGGATGCATTCAAGATATGCTAACTCATTGTCTGTGATATCAACGCACAGTGAAAAAAATAACCCAGCATATCTCCTGTATATAACTTTATGTGTCCGAAACTGCAAAAAAATAAAGAAATCATAGGGCAGCATTTAAGATAATCCACCTTCCAAAAAAATCACGGACAGTTTATAACACATGAAATTGCAATTCTACTTGCAACAACCACAAAGCGTTTTCCCACTTTATGGGGGCCTGCATGGATTCCTTGTTCCTAAACGGATCGATCAGGGCCATGCACATGCTTAAATCCAACAAAGTCATGTCCCTTTTAATAGTCTCCTTCCAGCATTTCGTAGGTCTTCTCAACCCCTCTTACAAGGCTCCTCTTCGAAGTTCTCACACCTTCGAACTGGAGCATGAGAAGGCTTTCCATACCCAGTATCAACTCTATGTAAATAGCAACTCTATGTAAGAAAGCAAAATGGCAAAATATGATTATAATATCTTTCCTTTGGATATTTCATTACAAAAAGTTTTCTTAACAAGTGTGTGGAATGTTAGCACGCCTTGATTCAAGTAAGAATTTTTCAAATAATGATGTGCATCGACCTCAAAAGTAGACATTTTGCAAGCATGGTTAACCGCGTTCCATATTAAATGTCAATTCAAAATACCATTGTGTAATTGTAGTGAACACAATGTGCACCACGATTTTCTCTTGTTGATACCATGCTAGGCCCTTGCAAGGAGGCCACACGCCTGGGGTCGTCCAACTGCAACGGGTATTCATGTTTGTACCGAGGTTCTTTTGGTGGGCAACTTTGGCCTCTTCGGTATGCGCTCCAAGAGTTGAACGAGGGCTAAGGTTGGACCCTCTCTCCCGCACCCAAGGCTTGTTCTGTACATTTGTAAGGTAGGTTGTATGAAGGGTTTTTTGTGTAGGCTTCGTCGCGTGGTCGATTCTCTGAGGCCCCCATTAGGGGCTCCCAATGGGAGTTGGCAGAGGAGTGGTGTTGGAGACGGTCTCGACTGTTGATTCTTATTTCGTTGAGGTTGGTATGGGAGTTGGTGTTATCCTCTCACGGGCATCTACTTCAAAGACCCAATGAAGATTCTCTCTTAGAACATGCACGATCGCGAGGATGGAAAAAGAGGAGATCCAGTGGTGGGTTGATCTTCGGATGGCATACCAGGTATTCCTTCTTAAAGAGACCAAGTCAGAGCGGTGTACAGATAGATTTTGGCAAAGGGCGGGTATTCACTTTCTGGTTGAGTTTAGGGTCTCATTAACATGAATGAACCATTCATGCAGTTCCTGGTGGTCTGGAACCTTGATGTGTTTTGTGGATGAAGAGTGTGGCAATCACATCCTGGCGGTGCTTCTTAGGTGTAGGGCGACATGTAACTCTTGCGATTTCGAATATTTATAGCCGATGGAAACCCAGCTCGTCAGGAACTATGGTTGAACCCTAAGGGATCTTGGTCTCGTTTCTCGGATGCTCCTTGATTTGTCTATGAGAACTTCAATGTCACTCTGGTTGCTTATGATCACATGCGATCCCGCAGGGGCTGGATCCGGGCTCTTCAAGCTCAGACTTTACGACTCCGATCAGTAACCTGGACTTAGTGCTCATGGACGCAACATATTACAGATACACATGGTGAAACTCTGATTCCTTCTCCCATCTTAACTGTTTTCAGGCCTCACTCGGGTTGTTGCTATCTTTTCCCTCGCGTTGGTCCGTTCTTTGTCGCAATCTAGGTCCAATCACACCCAATTTCAGGGTGCTCATGAAAGGGGATCCCTCCTTGGTCCTTTTCTTTAAGCGGGCTTGGCTCCTAGAAAATGGTCTTTGTGATCTGGTGGTGTTGTACTGGAACCCTTTGTCGGTGGACTGGTCATCCTACTATCAATTTCTTCTCTAAGCTGGTTGAGCTAAGGAAGTTCTTGGTGGCTTACAAGCATGACCTTTGCACCAATTGTGGTCTAAGGCATGAAGAGGATCACGCTTGCTTCTCTCATCTAGATCCTTAGAGCATGAATGAGATCTCACGGAAGTCAAGTTGGACTAACGCACGACTGGCAGAGGCCAGAGGGTGCTTCTTGATGAAGACAAAAAGCGTAAGATTGAGTGGCGGCAACATTCTTGACAGAAATTTGTCTGTAAGAAGGATGCAAACACAAATTTCTTCCACTTGTCACAAGTTCTAAGCATCAGCATTATCTTATCCACTCTACCTTGGTGGAAGGAAGGGATCAGGGAGTGGAGGGGGTTAGATGGTGGGTAGAGTTGTGGTTGGCCATTTTCTAGCCTTGAATAGGTGTGAATCAGGAAGTGTTTGAAGATGGTTTGATATTGGTGTTCCTCCCTTCAACACGATAGGGTTGAGATTCTGATCAAATGTTTTGACGAGTCTGAGGTCTGGGCCACTGCATGATTCCGGGTTTTAAATATCGACGATATAACGGTATTGACAAGCAAGGGGTTTCGATATTCACCTCTATATCGACTTCCAAGATAGGGTATGGTACGACATGAGGGATGTATATGACGGTTCTTCAATTGGTGGACTTCGCTCCTTTTGGCAATGGAGAGGAAACAACTCTATTGTTGATCAAGTTAGAATCTCAGGCCAGGAGTATATACTCCAATTGTTATTAGTAAGTTAGTAACTATTAGTAATATAGTAATTCGTTAACACAGACTCATGACCTACTCCAATCAATATTGATTTTGTTTATGCGTAATATGTGATGAAATATAAACATAATGTGTCAAATATATTTCCTTTATGTCTCTAAGTTATTTTCTTTGAATTTCATCATTTACTTTCTAATACCACTCAGCAGTCAACTGTCAGCATTGACAACCAACAATATGTACAATATAATTTGTATTCATGTGCAAAATACACCTCATTCTTGCATATAAGTGTGTATTTGTATGTTATTTATTATTTTAATAAAATAAAATGATCTTAATTCGTAAAAAAATCGCTTTTTGTGCCACTTTTGAAATTTCCACCAATATCGTCGATATATCCCGATATATCCTATTCCAGATGGATCGATACGAAATCGATATTTCGAACCTTGGCATGATTTAAGTGTTAATGGCTTGATAAGCCCCGGTGGTTTTCCCATGTTCTACTTTCCAGAGTTTTGAGAGTCAATTTGGGATGACCTTTAAAAGTTTCTAGACGAGTTTCATGAGGGGTATACGTGTTACAATCGGTTGAAATCAGACCCTTTTTTTCTTCCCAAAAGGAGATTTTGAGCAGTTGGAGGATTTTAAGGCTAATCTCTCTCTCTTGAATGTGATCCAGCTCATTATGGCCGAGGTCCTGGCTAAAAAAGTGGTCTTTTGTCCTGAATGACATCATCTCCCTAATCCAAACTACTTTTATCACGAGGAAAAATATGAACAGCATGATGATGGCAAATGAGATTGTGGCGGAGTAGAAGAGACAATATGTCAAGACTCAAGAGCATGCTTTGGAAGGCGGATTTCTTGAAGGCGTAAGACTACGTTGACCGATGGTTTTCGTGACTTCCTTAGTGAAGTGGAGATTCCAAGATTCTGGATTGATTGGATAAAGAGATGCTTTATACCGCATTGTATTTTCTTTTGGTAAATATCAAGCTCAAGGAGGCTTCTTTTTTTGAAGCCAAGAAAGGGGGAGACACTCATTGGCGTTCACCCCTGGAATTTTATTAAAGGAAGTAGAGGAAGAGGGAAGTACAAAAACGCACTACGCGCTCCAGGAGCTTAATAAGCCCGACACCTGCACTTTTACATTTTCCATATAAAATCTATGTCCCGCGAACAGTAGAGCATTCCTGGCAAGCCAGATTGCCCAAATCATAGCCAGCGGCCGCAACAGATCCCTCCTTTCACTCCTACCTGTCGCTACTAGATCACCACAGAATGCCCCCATGTCAGAAGTGCTGACCCAACGCAGGGACGGGTCGTCCCAAAGGGGCGCCACCCCCCGACAAGAGAAGAAAAGGTGCTCAGTCGTCTCAATCTCCTCATCACAAATAAGGCATCTGTCTGAGACAATCCCCAGAAGCCTGGCACATCTATCCCGCGTCATCAACCGCTTCCTCCTGAAAAACCATAAGAAGAATCCGATTCTCTCAGGAAGGCCCAACCCCCAAAGGAAAGCGCAGTCCCTCGTCAAAGCCGCCGAGAGTGAGGGCGGGGGTTTGGAGATAGCAAAGTAAGCCCTACGAACTGTGAAATCCTTGTCGCGCCAAACCCAATGGTCACGACCCGTGGAGGGGGTCGGCATGACCCTCAACACGTCCAGAAGCCGCATGAATTCCTCCAGCCGTTGATCCGAGAAATTCGAACGAAATAGCAGCATCCAATTCCCATCGGCCCAGCACGAGATCACACTCACGTCCGGATCCTCCGCAAGCGCAAAAAGGCGAGGGAAGATAGAAGCCAGATCTCCCCCGCCGGTCCAGTTATCCCGCCAAAAAGCAAAGCCCCCGCCACTCCTCAGCACCGGTCTAAATAGATGGTGGAAGTTGCTCGAAACTTTGAGGATACCTCTCCAGAAGAGGGAGCGCCTCGCCGCCCTCCCCTCCAAAACAGGCGTCGCGCTACCAAGCGAGTAGATCTGTCGAATGAGCCTGGTGCATAGCTCCTCTCCTTCACCCCAGATCCGCACCACCCACTTCAGCAGGAGTGCCTCATTCAGAGCGCCCAAACGGCGCACCCCAAGCCCGCCTTCGCGTTTTTGCCTCGTGATGTCCTCCCTGTTCACCAGATGCATACCAGACCTCCCCTGGCCACTCTTGCACCAAAGAAATCTCCGCATCAGTCCCTCCAGCCTCTTCTTAACTCCAACCGGAAGCAGCCTCGTGGATGAGTAGTAAACGGGCATCGCGGACAGCACAGCCTTCAAGAGAACCAATCTCCCGCCCTTCGAAAGGATTTTCGCCTTCCAGCCTGCCCTCAACCTTCTCCACCAATGGAAGCCAATCAGACAGCCTCGATCTCCCCTCAAGGGGGCTTCTTCCAGACGCAACATGAGCATCGAGAACATAAACCCTGCTTTTGTTTATCCTGATGGCAGATGAATTTTCCTACATGATTGAGCAAAGCAGTTCAACGTGATTTTTGTCAAGGGCATCATTTTGGGGCATTTCTGTATCAGTGTTTCATCTCGCAAATGATACCGTCTTTGCAAGGTTCAAAATCTTGATTTCGATTTCGTTTTGGTCTCCCCACCCCCCGAAACCAAAATTTCAGGAAATTTAGATTGTTTCGGTGGAAATGTCGAAAATGATAAAAAAAGTTGTTTTCGACCATTGTTGTTAGTTAATATCTTCCAAGTTAGTACAACAATAAATAACTTACAAATACATACTTATATCACACATATCGCTTTTCTAGTCTATGCCCTTTATATCGTACATATCAGTCATATCAGCCATATTGATGTTACTACCGATTCTTAGCAGATACATATTGGAAATGGATAACAACCAAGTTCTTAAAAAAATAATAACTTACAAATGCACACTTATATCATGTATATCTCTCATCCATATGCCTTATATCGCACATATCGGTCGACGGTCATATCAGATATATCGTTGAGTTGACTGATAGATATTGGAAATAGAAATCGAAATAACTAAGTTAACAATACTTAGAACACATCTTTTATTCATAAAAATAAATGAGATATTTGATTCTAAAATGTAGATAATGATTAATGAGATAATATTTCGATCATAGAAATACTATCGTGGACAAAGTTCTAGTAAATTACAGAGTTAGATACAGATTTATAGTAAAGATGCATCTATTTACAAAAATAAATGACAAACTGAATCAAATGAATAAGTTATACCGGATATCTAGAAGCTGTAGAGTTGTTTCACCTCCATTGCTAAAACCCAAAGGGATTGAAGCTCCCCAAGTTGAAGAATCATCGTATGCATTGCCCCTATCGCACCACGCCCTACCAGACGAGAGGCCGAAACAAAATATATAAATCATTATGTGTTTAAATATTGGGAGTAGCTGAATAAGTAGTAAAATCAAGCTCACGTGGATAATATCGTTGATATACATAGGTATCAGTTAAATTTCAATGATATCGGTCGAAATCCTAGAAATTTTGTTCTGAAAAGCATGAATTTCAATCAATATGGGTCGATGATCCATCTCGGTCGAAATTTGGGAAATCGACATACAAGGGAACTTTGATACCCAACCCCTGTCGAAATCAAAACTTCGACGAAATTTCCGCTGAAATTTCACGAAACCTCAATCCACGAGTTTTCATGTGGAGGGGGGCCTCAAAGGTACGTACCTTGTCATTTATTCTCAACATTGTTGGTGATGTCTCTGGTCTTTGGATCAACCGATCCAGTTACTCTTCATTCCTTTTGGACTATCATATCGTGATGTTTTCGATGTTAGGCTAGGCTATGGGACCCCTTATGGCTCCTTTCCGATTATATACCCAAGGCTTCCTCTTAAGATGTAAAGGCTTCAGCAAGTTGATTAAGCCATGCTTGGAGAATTTGGAGCATAAGCTTTCTAGGTGGACAACATCATGTATATCCAGGGGAGAGGACGATTTGTCCTTCTGAAAGTTGCCTTTTTCAGCAATCCTATCTTCTACGTTGCTAGTAGATTGATCTCGATTAGTATTCAGAAGCACATGGATACTATTATGCAATGTTTCTTTTGTGGTGGTGGGGATGGCCGATCGAGGGGGCTCACCTTGTTGTATGGGATGATATCACCTCGCCCTATCCGCTGCTACGAGGGTATTAGCATTCTTCATATTGTTGAGAAGAATAAGGCCATGTTGGTTAAATGATCAAGGAGAGTCACATGGACTTGCCTTCTATCCTGATTCAAACTATCTATGGCTTGGAAGCATGTTTTCTAATTGCTATCCCCACACCTCTAGCCTCTATCTTTTGTAGGGGGTATACGCCGTTCTTCCAGAGGTGATGCCTAGGCCTTCCCCAGTTATTGTGTATGGTTTTTCCTTCAACTTCTGAAAGGATGACTTGATAAGTGCATGAGTTTTCTGTGCTAGATTCGTGCAACTCTTTGCCTTAGCTCAACACCAAGATTTCTCGATGCCAACAGCCTAGATTAGCATGTCGATTTCCTACATTTTGCTCCGGGTTCTAGAATTAACATTTGTTGGAGGTTTCGCATATCTTGGAGGTTCTAAGAGGAATAGGGTGCCCCTCCATTCTCGTGAGCCACATATAGTGGAGAGATGGTTCGTTTTCAATCAAGAAGACCTATTCGATTCTAACAGAGCACTAGTCTCCTGTTACGGGGGAATTCATATGTGATTGTGATTTGACTTGGACCTTTAAGGCTCCATTAAGGATCAAGCTTTTCTTGTGGTTCCTACGACGTGGTCGCTTCATGAGGCAGGTTTGTATGGCCTCCTTCACGCAAGGAGCAGATGTATGTTGCTCCTTCTGTCCCAATCATCTGGACGAGATGGAGCATCTTTTCCTCATTATGAGCTTGTTGGGATTTATGGCATGAGGCGTCTTGCTTTTGGTTGGACACTTCATCCATGGATAGGTTCAGGGATTCTCTTTCTTAGTCAGGAACACCTGATGAACTGTTGAAGCCTTTGACACGGATTTGGTCTATCTAGCTATCTAGGAATGGTGTGGTGTTTCATGAGGATTGTTTGTAACATTACGCGGCATTATTCACTGAGCCTTGGATACTGTAATCTCTTTTGATTAATGGAAGCTTTCGATGTGCAATTTCAGGGTGCACGCCCTTTTTTGCCATTAAAAAAAGATGAAAAGGCAAATATATCTTTTGCGACCAATCATACTATCAACAGTAGACAAAGACATATGGCCCCTTGGATGTGTGAGTGATCAACTAACTTCTAGTTCCCATTTCGATTGTGGGTTAAGGGAAGAGTACACTTATTTAAGCAGGTTAAGCCCTTACATAACTAAAGGAATAAGTCCTGGACAAGGTATAAGTTGACTATCCATTTACCCCATTTCCACTGCTCCTTATTGCATCATATTCCATTCATTTCATATCGATCAAAGTGTCACATCAATACTTCTATCAATATCAATCAATTTGACTACCAACACAACCATTTACCTTATATTCACCATGCCTTCTATTCAGCTATTTTGTATTCATTTACTACACATCAGGTATCACATGGTGCTATCCTACCATGAGGGGGGAGTGTGTTTAAGGCATGAGAGGATGTGCTCGCAGGTGGGTATCAATTTTTTTTCTCCTTGCATACTGGACGAACTGAAGGGCTTAGGCCTATCAAAAAGAACCTGACCAAGAGTAGTGAAGATCAGGTTATCTTTGTCTTACTCTAATGGAACTTTTCAGGCAGAAGCTGGGCACCTTACAAGCTGTTAGTTGCAGCATTGTATCTACTTTACAAGGCCCAGATACAGGGCCACCCACCAGAAACCCTAGCCATCATCATGCTCCAGACGTCACTATCATTTCCCCAATGGTAGATGGGATTTAACATCTGACCCGATTAAAGGAGATTGTTTTCTTGTAGATAGAAATTTTCTAACAAGATGCGGGAGTCCACCAACCTAGTTTAAAAAGTAAAGAACAATTTCCAATGAGGAGATATACCATATCTCTTTTTAAAGACACCGAATCAGGAAAATCCCTATAAATGAGGGATTGAAGTCTGCATTTATTAACGTGAACATGCAGGATGGGGTATGTGGCATACAGGGAAATATTAGACCAAAGAGGTGGAAATTGATGTGACCATATTGCTGAGGTAAAAGTCAAGAAGTCGGATCCATAGTTCTGAAATGTGGGTGGTCCTCTGAGCATGAGTCAATTGAATAGGATGCCATGGCTTCAGGCCGAAGAAGCTATAGCTAATTCCTCCAAGCAATGGATGGCAGGACATCATTCAGAACCCCAACTGATGGCCTTGGGATCGAGAATGATCTGCTACCAAGTTTTTACAGGATAGACAGGTGCTGCTTATGAGTTACGATGATTCAAAAGGGCATAAATTAGTGTTTTTGGAGGAGATTCATAAAGATCCTAGTTCCTCATGTTCCCTTACGGACCAAACCCAAAACGAACAAAAACAAAGTTTGCACTGCAAATATAATGGGAGAAGATGAAATTCAACATTTTTTTGTTTTGTTTTTGTTAGATGAAGGGGGAATCAGATATCATTAATTATTTGGTTGAGTATCAAGAGCTCTAGCTATTGGTAATCAGGGTTCCCTTTATCACATGGATATATAACATCCATATATTGGACCTTTAGATAAAGGACTATGGAGCTGGTGGAAAGGTTAGGAACATGGTTGGAAGAATTTGGGCAAGAAAAGAGAAAGAGGAATAAGAGGATGAGAGGAAATTATATGAAAATTGAGATTCATCTCTCTTTATCTCTTTCTCTCGGTGTGTTTCTCTCTCTTTCCCTCGACGCATTCTTTGCGATTCCTCTCCAAAGTCTCGCGCAATCGGCGCGTTCTCCTCTCTCTTCCTCTCCTCTCTAAATTTCTCCACCAAACAACTATTTTTCATCGTTGCAAATTGATGCAGCGTGGATCGGAAATATAGGGCTGCATTTATTTAATTATGTCATCGCATTTTTTATGTCATCGCATTTTTTTAATAAAGAGATCGCGTGTGATCTCAATTGATTAGTTAGGAATTTGAATTTCAAATTTAGTAGTCGGTTAGAGTCAAACTAGGGGAATTAGTTTTGAATTTGAATTGAGTTTCTATTTTTGTAATCTCATCCCTCCTATATAAAGGGATGGTAGACTAGTTATGGAGTCAGTTCAGTTGATATAAAAAAAATGAGATTTATCTCTATCTCTTTCTTCTCTCTATTCCTTCTTCCTCACGCAGTCTACGCGCTTCTTCCCCAAATCTCTCGTTTTCTGACGAGCTTCTCTTCTCAACCCTTCCCTTTATTCTTCCACCGAAAATCCACCAACAAAATTTATTTTTTCATCACCGCGGAAATCTTTTTCTGCATCATTTGGTATCAGAGCATGGATGTTGAATCATTCTCACGATTCGATGGTCCTGTCGCATATTGGAGAATGAAGCTCGATCGAGCCACCTTATCACGAGGATCACATGCGCGTTCGCGTCAACAAAAATACAAGAAGCGCCTCCGGAAAAGCATCAAGGTTCAATAATGGATAGACTCATGGTACGATGTTGATATTTTTATGGTGCAAGTTGACGACGAACAAAATATTGTCGTCGACCATGATCTGTGCGCTGCTCAGATCATTGTGGATAGAAGAAAAGGCAACAACGACGATGTGCTCGTTGTCCGGGCCATGTCAGGCGAAAACGACAACGTCAAGGATGATTTGTTCGCTATCCCGGTCGTTTCAGAGGAGGAAAACGCCGACCTGCTCGCTGTCCAGGACATTACAGAAGGAAAAAGTGACGAAACACATGCTGTCCAGGTATTTTCAGATCTGCAATCGTTGGAAAAATCGATTCTCGGGCCACAGACGACCCTTCCGCAGGTTCCCGCTAACATCCTTGTGCCTCCTACCATCCCCGTTGACAACCCCGCACCTCCAGCCCCAAGCCCACTGCCGCTACCCCTTCCCACAGCCACCCTCGCGCCTCTTGCGCCACCACCAACATCACTTTTTCCCAACGCCCCGAAGTCCCAGCCCTTGCGGCACAGGCCCCAGCCCCTGCGCCCCTTCCCATCACCCACGCACCACCAGAATTCCTTCTCGCACCTGCGATTCTCGCCCCAATCCCCACGCCAATACACCTCCCAGCCCCGGCTCTTCCTCCTACCGCCTCTCCCGCTACCCACGCACCTCCAGAGAAAACCCCCAGCCCCACCATCCCCTCCCGCCACCACCCTTCCCCTCCCTACCTGTTGCAGCTCCGCCATCCCCATAGCGGCCACGTCGCCACCTTTCCCCTCTTTATCCCACACCGCCAAAGCTACGGGAACCCTAACCCTAGGGTTCGGCATCACCCACGGCAAAGGAAGGAAGAACGAGGTCCAGGATGGCCTCCTGATTTATCTCCAACGGAAGACCTATCCCATAAAGTTAGGGATAGGAGGTTAATTTGGAATATTTGCAGGAAAACCCCTCCTCCCAAAAGTTTTTATCAAAAGGCTATTTGGGTGATAGATTGTGCTATGGATTTTATGTAAGTGAAGGGGTATGAAAATTGCAGAGACGCCCTTCAATTGAAAAAGACTACAAACGTAACGTTGAAAAAGATCTAATTGAAGGAATTGCAAGCTACAATTTCAAGGATCGAATTCTCCAACAGCACGTCGAAGATCAAGCAATTCGTCGGGAGACGAATTTTTCAAGCGGAGGAGAATTGATGCAGCGTGGATCGGAAATATAGGGCTGCATTTATTTAATTATGTCGTCGCATTTTTTTATGTCATCGCATTTTTTTAATAAAGAGATCGTGTGTGTGATCTCAATTGATTAGTTAGGAATTTGAATTTCAAATTTAGTAGTCGGTTAGAGTCAAACTAGGGGAATTAGTTTTGAATTTGAATTGAGTTTCTATTTTTGTAATTTCATCCCTCCTATATAAAGGGATGATAGACTAGTTATGGAGTCAGTTCAGTTGATATAAAAAATTTGAGATTTATCTCTATCTCTTTCTTCTCTCTATTCCTTCTTCCTCGTGCGGTCTACGCGCTTCTTCTTCCCCAAATCTCTCATTTTCTGACGAGCTTCTCTTCTCAACCCTTCCCTTTATTCTTCCACCGAAAATCCACCAACAAAATTTATTTTTTCATCACCGCGGAAATCTTTTTCTGCACCAAAATTATAGAAATGTGTGCATATCACGTGGGTTTGAGAAGGGATGAGGTGTCATAGTGGGAAGAAAGAGATGGAAGCGCATTTTTTATGAACTAATGTTTCTCAGAAAAAATCAACCATTTGTTGATTATTATACATGGTAGGAAATGCAATCCTTCAAAAAGTGCATATCTGAATCCAAAATTCTATCTATGCAAATGCCACAACCTTCTGGAATCACAACAAACAAAATAAAAAATAAAGCATACTTTTCTAGCCCAAAGAAAGATAATTAATTTACACAAACATCTTGGGCTGCATCAAAGTTTGAGATTATTTTAAGGGGTAAGGTCCTTGTGTTGAATAGAATGGATTTTATTGTTTTACTCTCTTTTCTTTGAATGTATTTGTTTCTTACACCTAGGAAGATTTAGCAAAAACATAGGGGGTGCTTAGTGAAATCGGAATTTTCTATTTAGTACAACCAGTAGTATGTAATACACAATCCCACTTTTTTGAGCAAACGATACAATCCCACTTGTGGTGTAATAGGATGTCAGCACACCTAGAACTATAACTGAGGATCATATCAGAGTTTGAATTTTCGATCTATACATGTCTCTCCATTATCGAAATAACTAGCAATGATTACATGCATAGAAGTAGGCCTCTCAAAAAAATCATTAATCACCAAAAAACAAGAAATTACAAGACTAACTTCCAAAAGTTCATAAGAGAGCATGCATGCGCTGCCACATTTTGTGCATCATACCATTCACCTCTAAACACCAAGACATTTCCTAGCCAGTCAAATGGCCCACATGCAATTGGACAATCTATCTCTTTCCATCCTAAAATGATAGGTTGCTTCCCCAAAGTTGTGTTAGAATTCCTCTGCTCTAGAGATATCCGCCCAAAATACTCTGGAACTCTTCTAGATCTCCTTTGTGATCTCACACCAGAAGAACAAATGCAAGTGATAATCAATGTCCATCCGATAGACCTGTCACATCAACTCAAAAGATGGGATGAAGCATGCTCTAATAACAGAAATCATGACTCCCCATCGCCTCAGCAACCAAAGGAAGACATCATCATCAGTGTGACACTCAGCTTCCAAATTAGAAAATAATTTCTTTGCAAGCCACATCCTCATGTGTTCTTGGCTAGTCAGCCTTATGTGAGCCTTCTTCATCAAGAACTCATCATCCTCACATATCCAGCAGTCCCTTGCATCCTACAGGGGTTCCCCATACCCTTCAGAGTTTCTGGTAGCTCAACAAACCCCCACATCCTCTACTCAGAAAGACTTGGCAAGAAGATCATGTACTACACCCCAAAATCATCCCTCAGTTTAGACCAACAATTAGTAGCCCTTTCGTACACCATCAAAGCAAAAAGAACTAGGAAACTGTCATAAATAACACTATCAACGTCCAATCATCCATCCCAAAATCAAATGACATGCCATCACCCACAATAAATCGCAAAAGGAGATGTCTTCAGTACCATCATAGAGAAACTCCTCAAAAAATCTAAGGGGTGTAGCATGCTCGTCCCCCATGACACAACCTCAAGACCTACCTTAACTTTGTAAACATTTCTTATGAGTTGACATAGCAAGTTATCTCCATTCTTCGAAATGCGCACCATCCACTTCATCAACAAGGTCTAGTTCATTTTGGGCAAGCGTAAACATCGTGAGGCCTCCCACCTTCAAGAGTTTTGAAATCGACCAAGAAACTAGCACTACCCCCTGCTCTCCTCCTCAAAGGATGACTAGAATAAATCTCTGCATGATACTCTCCAGCCTTTGATGGAATTCGTTCATAAGGATCATAAAAAACAATCCCTCACCTCTCCAAGAGACATCTTGCTTCCACCCCCAGATTTTGTTCCACCTTCTTTAGTAGAGGATCCCAATTAGTTACCAACACCCTTCCACCTGTGAGGAATAAACCCATGTACATAAGAGGCATCTCTCCCTAAGGAAATACTAGGACATCGTCATATATCACCGCCATCTCCTCCTTCATACCGAAAGAGATAGAAAACTTCTTCTTCTGATTGATTTCTAGTGTGCCACCCCACATGAAAAATAAAGTTTCATCAGCATGCGTGACAGCAAAAAATGTTACTTTTCATTAGCAATATCCAAGCTTATGTTGTTGGTGACACCTTTTTTTACGCATCTCTTGAAGGTGGGATATGCTGCTACTCCTACAAAAGCTTGCACTTGAGAGAAATAAGATCATCGCAATTTTGTAACTAGTGTAGTCTATTTAAATGGTAAAGGTGCTTAGATTTCAAATATAATTTCTCGATTAATACCACAACTAGAGCAGTAATTACAAGTTCTCTACAACTTCCTAGAGTGTAATCTTCATAATTGAGAACATGATGGCCATTTTAAGGGCATAAGGGAGCTTCTTTTTTCTAGTTTATTAAATTGCAACCTTTTATTCCTAACACCTCAAAATTGTAAGCTACATTCATTCTAAAATCCACCTCTGGGGGGTATTGTTTCATGTGACTCCCATGACCAATATGATCTTGGCAAAGAAGTGTCAAAGCCGTTAGGTGCCCCATGAAGTGTTGGCTCATGTCCTTTGTGCTTTGGACATGATGAATACTAAACCACCGATTTTACAAATATTCGTTTAACAAGGAGTCGAAGAAGGTATCCACAAACCCATAATTTCCAACATATGTCAGTAATTGCAACTCCTAACATAGGCATGCAACTTTAATTTCTAAATCTTGAAAGGGCTAAATATATATGTGACTTAATCAAGTCGTAACCAGTAGAGGCGGTCTCATATCCTACTACATAATAGTAGTCAGCCGGAAATCCCACACCAAAATAAGCTTTTAGGCCCCCATTTTTCTCTATTTCTTCGTTGTAAAGCCCTTGAATTCTTACAGAGAATAGCTAAAGCCACGCCGTTTTCATCAAACCAGAGCTCAAAGTTGGTAAATTTGGGATCATAAAATTCACCGCATCATCTTCTGCAATCAGACCGTGAAGAAGAAAAACTACATCCTCGTAAATAACAAGGCGCTTACCTCGACAAAGTTGGTAAATTTGGGATCTCTATTCACCACCAAACGATGCACCTGACCAAGAAAAAAAACACAACAGAAACGGTCAAAGAACGGTTCTTTTACCCAAAATGCACCCCAGAAGCAGTACTCGAAAGACGAAAAAATAGATGAGTGATCAATTACCTCGTATTCGACCTTGTGCTTCTCGGACTCCTCGAGGGGGACGTAGTACTTGGCGAGGCGCGTCTTGCCCTGCCGATTCTGGAGGAGTATGAAGCGGATCTGCGGTCAATTGGGGGATCGGAGCGGAGGAAATCTGTTAGTGCTTTCGGGTTTGAAACCGCAAAGATGATTGGTTTTGAGAATAGAGATTACCATGATAAAGGAACGGAAGAGGGAGGTGGCGAAGAGATTGGTGACCGGTAGATGGAGAGATGAAGAAGTGTCCCCGACGGAGGGGAGACAGGTCGGAGACAGCGGGAAATTGGACCGGAACGTATATATTAACCATGGTGATCAATTTATATAGCTATCACCTTTTTCTTGACTCCATAGCTATAGGTGCACATTACCCAATTTTGTTCCATTTATTTTAAGTTAAATTGCTGCCCATTTATTTAATTTTTTATTATATTAATTTTTTACGTCATACCCCTGCAAACTTGCAATAAAATAAGGTAGTTTCCTTATTTTAGACCAAATTTGAGAAGTACCCAGTATCCCATTTGGATTGGGTTTTCTGGCCTAAATGTGCATCTTCATAATCCTGAGATTATCAAATCTATTGCACAATTCCTCAGGGAAATACATTTGTGTGGACAAGAATAAGAATCTAGCTATGTGAGGATGTATGTGAGATTAGCCTCCTTGAACCTTTGATTAACTATGTGGTAATCAAGAATGGGGCTCAATCATTCAAACAAAGAATAATTGATGAAATATTACCCAAATTCTGCCCGTCTTTTTATACGATTGGGCATACCCAAGAAAATTGCAATAAGAGGAAAGATGGAGGAGATGATAAGCAGAGAAAGAAAGATGAGGGTGCTACTAGTATTCAGAAAATTTGGAGGCCAATTCTGCAACAAGGTGGGGATGAACAAAAGCAAGGTGAGCAGCAGGAGTCTTCCTCAGTCTGAGGAGGAGCTGAGCTGTTTCAGCAGTAGCAGCAAAATGTGCAGCTTCATCAGCAACTTCAGAAGCAAAAACAAGAAAGGGAATCACAATTTGAGCAACAATTGCAGCAACAGAAACACTCCATTCCCTTGATTATGGAGGATGAACCTAAAAGTTTTATGATTCATGAGAAAGTGATGTAAAGGACTAGTAGTTTGGAAGAGATCGGTTGGAAATTTACAAACAAAAAGAAGTCTCTAGTGAGGTGCCTCCTTATGGGTTTACTGTAGTTGTTGTTCCTTTTCCCTATAAGGAATAACAACAGACCAAACTTCAAGAGCTATTTTCCAAACCATCTTTTTGTTCTTCCTATACTCCACTCCTGGTAGATTGGGCACTAGGGAAGGGAGTGTATGTGTTGAAGAGATGAGGATGGATCCTATATTATGAAAAAAAGGATGGAGTTCTGCATCTAATTCAAAAAAAGAAAAAGAAGAAATCAAGCCAAAAGAAGCAGAAGTCTGAAAGGTCTGCCCCTAAGGAAGATACTCCTCCTTATCTTTCTTTGTTGCAAAAGGAGCATGAAGGAGTGGAGGAAAAATTCTTGACTCCTCCATTGTCTCTTCAGAAAAGACAGCAACAACCATTGCAACAGCCTTGCTTGTTGAACATTGAAGTGGCTAAAATTCCACCACTTCCATCTTCTAATTGTTTTATGGCATTATCTGGTGATAATGCAGATAAAGAAGATGGAAAGGATGATTTTGATTATGATGCAGGGCAACAATTCTATTACTTACAGTTCTGATTTTAACTGGAACAAAAATGGAATCTGTAAAGAAAAGGACTCCACAGCATAGAAAGGCGAAGGAAAAAACATGGAGGAAATATCAAGATAGTGGTGATTGAGTGTGTATTTCAAAGGTCATGTTGTCCATTAGTTGTCTTAGTGTATCTTTGTAGAGGCTATCTGCCTCATCTGTGCTACATTGTAATTAAGGTTGTTAATTGAACTGAATCATTCAAATTCGATTAGGATTCGTTCGATAAAAATTCGAAAAAAGTTCAATTTAAAACTAAATGAACTGAAATTGAGTTTAACTCATGGATTCAACTCCCAAATGAACTGAGTCTGAATTAACATGAATTCGTTCGGTAAAAGTTCGATTCGATATTTATATACATGCATATATGTATATATGTATTTGTATATTTATATTCATAGACATATTACTAGCATATATACATGCATGTAATACTCACACATATTTATATATTTACATACATGTAACAACCTCCACTCTGGATCTATTGGGATCCTTTCTGAATATTCTTGTGCAAGGAATATTCTTGTGCAAGGAATATTCCTATGCAAGAAATTATAGCATGATTGTATCAAAAGATTGACACACATTATTCGAATCCATTTCTAAGTAAATAGATGCAGAAAATAATAAATGAATATGTTCTAAAAAAGTTGCAATGATTAGTTTACATTGAAAGATTTAACATTTGCATAATATCTCTAAGCATGACATGTACAAGCATCTAAAGATACTCTGAAACCAACTTACTACAATTATTAAGTGGTTACTTTTAAGCTTATAATCATATCTAGGTTCTATTCATATGATTTATCTTGTCCAGACTTCACCGCTATGATTTTCATACATCCACGATACATCGATTGACTTTTCAACGCATGACATTTATATGCAACATTAGGCATCTTTTGTGAGACAATCTCTTTTCTTTCTCCATTATAACTAAGGTCAAGTGGTTTGACTCCGAAATATGTTACGAGTCAAAGATATAGGTCATTCATGCATCGGTTATACAAAACACCTAAGTTCACGCCTTTACTTCTTATTTTAGCCTAGTGACAACAGCTTAGATATGAGTTACTTTGTATAAGTACTAATCATTCTTAGCATGTTATTAAGAAATTTTGAGGTATTAAGAGGATCACTAAGCACTCTAAGACACACCCAATTTAATATGTATATATATGCATGTATAATCCTATTAGTAAAAAAATACATATTGGATATAAAAAAGAGTAATATATATATATATATATATAAGTCGCAAAATCTATTAGGAAAGACCAAATGTTTAATATTGTTATTATAATTCCCCACCCAAACATTTATTTTCATATTCCCACATTTTTTACATACCTTTTTTCATTCTCCTTTTTTATTATCTACCAAAGATCCCAAAAATCCATGGTACATTATGGTGGCCTTTCTCTTAACATGTGAAAATGATGGTTTTGCTACTTCAACCTCCTCCCTAACATTTGTCGTGGCTCGAAATTTATCCAGATATCTCTCTTCTTATTTTATTTTGATTTTCCTTGCATTACAATCTATGATGATTATCATCGTCAAGACAACAGTTATCATCACATGAGTAATGTACAAGTTCTTCTCACCATAATGTAAGTTGTTCCATTTGTACATCAAAAAATTTGTATATTTCATTTCATGGCTTAGTTTTTTGATATTGAAGATCCTCATAGTTTTTTGATATTGAAGATCCTCACACTTAATGAGGAGGTTTTATGTTGCTATGTTATTTTTTACTATTCACATTATTTCAAATAATAATATTAATATGCATCAACTTTCTATATAAGTTTGATATTGTCTTGCTTTAACATGTAATGGTGACTCGATTTTTTTGTCAATGATATTTTAACTCTTGATAGGCTTGTATAATTATATTATATTTATATATGTCTTCATCATAGAAAAATATTATATTTAGAATGTAAAAGACACAAAATAATTTTAAATTAGGTACTTATCCATTGTATTATCTGATATTTTACTTGATTATATAATTTTTTCAACTTATCTTATTGGCATATATTTAGAATTATAAAATAAAATATTTTTATTATATTATTCTTCATATTATATAAGCTCTAAAACATCAATTAACATTTCAAATTCGAAATAAAATTAATCGAATTTAAATATTTGAGACTCGAAATGAATTGAATCTGATTTTAAATCAGCAAATTTATTTAAAATTCAATTCAATTTCGGATTCAAAACTTGTATAATGAATTGAATCAGAATCCTAGTAGATTCAAATGTAATCGATTCGATTAACACCTCTAATTGTAATGCCTTTCTTTATGCAATCAGAGAAGATACCCGAGCTCCCAAAATAATCAGACTTGCAATTAAAAACTTGCAATATCACACAATATTGTCACAAAATTCACATACACGGAAATACCCTTATGTCACTCTAGTTTTATAAAATCACCCTTGCTTTTGTTTGCGGTTAGTAACTGCTTTGTTTTCTTAACTTTTAAGAACAAAAATCAAAACAAATTTCATGTTCGCCTTGTTTTTTTACAATTGCTTACATTTCTCTCCTGCCTTTTCCACCTCTCCCCTCTATTAACTCCACCTTTGTAACGGAGAAGTCTTTAGTTGTCTTGCTTGCCAGAATGATTGTCATCGTCTTTGGTTGTCTTGCTTGCCAAAGTGATTGTCATCTTACTCCTCCCACTTTGTTATTGGATCCATGATTGTAATATCGCGTACTTCGATTTTAAAATTTGGAGGTTTTGAAAATCAAGAAAATACAAATGACTATTCTACTTTTTATACCTCATCGAGAACTCTTCAGCGATCTCAAGAACATCAAATCCCGGATTTTCAAGTTCAAGATATCGATGTTTAAGTTGACTGGTCATGAACCATTATGGATCTAAACCATATTCAAAAGCGTCACTTTCTCTATAAATACAAGAGATGTAGGTCAACCCTAGTTGCTCACCTTTTTCCCTCACCAAAGCACTATTATTTTGGCTGGAATCTTCGCCAAATAACCACCGTCGTCTTCGAAGAATTGGACTTTTAATGACCTGTAATCACCGATGCATAGGAGAGCTTGAAGTATTTCCGTGAATGTTGTGGTCACTCGAGACTGAATGCATCATTTTCAACATGGGGGAGGTCTCAACGGAACATACTCAGAGGTAATGAAGTTCTATCTCTCCTTGTTATTGGTTTCATATGGTTTTAATAATTTATTCACTCAAACCTTTTTTATTGCGACAGAAGCAGAATATGCACAAACAATCAATCACGCACGCACGAGGACACACAGATTTACAAGGTTCACCCGTAAGTGAGCTACGTCCTTGGGCAATGATGATCAATTTTCACTATGTGGAGAAAGAAGAAAGTACAAATGATCCCATCATAAAAATATAAATAATTAGCACTTATCTAATAATTTTATCTAACATAATAAACTTTTATCTCGTATCCCTTCTTATCCAGACGAAGAGAGAACAGCACACAACTACCATATATCCTATCGTATCCCAGATATTTCTATCCCTATAAATGAACAATAATTGAGAGATACAACAGCTTAATCCCTTTTTATCTCGTATCATGTATCATGTTGTCAGACGCCCCTGTGTAGTAATATTTTTATTTTGTTAGATTGTGCTCCATCGGAAATGCTACTCACTGTGTTGTAGTCATAGATGCATCGCAAGTTTCATGTTGTTGAATCGCATGTCATAAATACAGTAGTTTCATTAATGATACAAATTGTCAATACATCCAATTCATAGAACAAGATTTTGATGAGTTGTATGAGTTATTGTATTGATTCTTATTATCGTTAACATACGAAATGTAGGTCACCTCCTAATAAATATACGTGTAGTGTATCTTTAATGTGGGATCAATTTTGAGATAACTCGAATGTGGATTAAGACAATGCAATTATACTTCACAGATTTACTATATATATTTTCATGTTTCCCGATTCAATAATTTCGTATAAATAATTTTGCATATCCAAGAGATTGGAAGACTGGTATGATCTCTAATTAATCTATTTTTTTCTATAATCCATTATGAGATGCAGACAATGTTGCCCACAGTTTCTTTTCATATTGTTGAGTGTTATGTAAATGGGTAAGCGGATCTTGGGGGATCCGTCTTACCCTAGACATATATGTTTCTCCTTCCATTTCAAGTGATAAGAAAATCAAAAGAAACAAAAGTCATAGTTGTTGTGAGCAACATAGATATTTTCTCTCCGTGATTTTTCACTTCCGGTGTGGAGGATTTCCACGTTAACCACTGCCTCTTTGTGTGATTTTGTTCTACGTGATATCAGGGCCTCGTTGAGACCTAGGATTGCATCTTCTGTTGCTTGAGTTGCTGGAAATTGGTATCCATTATGCAGGAATTTTTTTAGTGGCTGATTTTTTTATTTTTCTCGTCATCGGTCCACCATATTACTTACAGCAACCACTCCACGGTGTTGTGGAGTTGTGGTGGCGGTCTAAATCCACATGTAGGAGGTTGTTATTGATATAGTGTTTTTTGTGTCTAAAATTGATCCGAGCTCCATTTATGTTGTGAGGTAAGTTCCATGATTGTTGGGGGGAACAACCCTTGGTGTGAGCTTTGTGCTCTTGAGTGTTGTTGTGGTTGTGTAGCTCGTTTCTTGGAGATATTTTCTACCCCACTTTTGCATGAGAAAATTGGGTTGTGTATTACTGTCTACCAAGTGTTCGACAAAATGCCATAAAGGTGGAGTACAATGTTGAAGGAGGTTGATGATGTTCGACAATACTAGAACTCTTCCTAAAGGTCCTTTTACGCGTCGGCTAAGATTTTTTCCTTTGCTCGTTGTTGGGATTAGTTGAAAACTCCATGCGGTCTTCCTTTGTAGGTTATGGTTGGATTGAAGCTTAGACTCTGTTATGAATTATAGTGGGCTCCAATTTTCGTACAATTGATGTGCATCTTTTCTTGCTGGGTTATAAAGTACTGCTATTGTTGGTTCTCTTGGGCCTGCATTGCCATTTGTGTAATTGTTTTTGACGTGGCAGTTTACCTATTGGCTTGTCTGTTCCTTGATTGAATTGTTGCATTCATCAAAAGTTGTTTTTGTTGAGATTTCAAGGTTGTATTTGTGTGTTTCTTCTCTCATAACAGGTGATCCAAAACTTGAGTGAATAATTGATAGTGATGCCTGATAACCGTGATTTTCCGCGAGGGTCACCATGATATAAAAATGTTGTCGCTGAGGCGACCACTCGCAGAAGATCGGTGTTAATCAGCAACTAACCCACAACCAAAGAATAAAATAATTAAGCTCAAAAAGAAATGTGAATTAATCTTTATTACTCTACCATAAAATGTATAGGGAACAAGTATGTAGAGGTCGAGCCACATAGAGCAAGACAAAATGCAATAGCCTACATGCATCACAGAGTCATCCTTGTGGGAAGTGGGTTTGTGAATTTTATAAATATTTATATATATATATATTATATATTTTTTATAATATAATTAGGATATATATATAATATAAATATATAAATATATATATAGATACCCATAAAGGGTGAGGATATAGCTTATAATACATACAGTATATATATATGTATATGTAAGTAAAATTATAATAATATATTTAGTTATTTATTTATTTATATATTTTAGGGATAATAGATAGATATATAAATACATATAAGTAGTTAGATATATATATATATATATATATTCTTTTTTTTAGGGAATATATATATACACATAAAGGGGTACTATAATATTTATAAAAGTACTCAAAAATAGTCAAAAATTCAGGAATAAAGTCTTTTTGGGATTTTCATGTTTTTTTACTGTTTTTGTGAATTTTGGACTTTTTTCAAAACATTTTTAGTATTTTTGAGTAGCAAAATAAGAGCGAACAGTGGAATAGGGACTGGCTGTAAGAAAAATAGGAATTAAAAAAAGCAAACAGCCTCAAAAATTTTCCACACTATTTTTTCTAATAAAGACAATAAAATATAGCATAAATAGGGACTGAGTTCATATTTTTCTGAGTTTTCTTTGATTTTATACATTTTTTTGAAGTTTTTGGATATTTTTGAATTTTTAAGGTTTTCCTTTTGAGATTTTTAGGGATTTTTGGATTGACACTGAAATAGGTCAAAATACACCATAACTAATTTTTTTGGGATTTTTCGAGACCTTTTAATATTTTTTTGGAATTTTATAAGTTAGACAGTGAATAAAAGACGTGTTTTTTATTTTTAATAAATGCAAAAATGCAACAAAATTAAAAACTAAAATTATGGCGTGCAAGAACAACCAAACAGGAGCTTAAGTCTATTTTTGCGAAATTTTTCGAAGAAATATGAAGCACAAAATAAATAGACAAAGCATTCAAAAATAAATGGCCTGGTAGGGGTATTTTTGCAATTAAAATATCTCTCAGGGGCAGACATGCAAAAGTTACAACAGAAATAAACATTTATTTTTATTTTCAGGGCCATTTTACAAGTACAAAAAACCGGCGGGGTTTAAATGCAAATATCACGCGCCTCACGTGGGAGCTGCACGTGAGGCGCGGAGGGACTAAAATGCAAATCTAAAAACATCCGGGGGCCTTCAGCAAATTATACAACTTATTTACAACTTAACCTTTTATTTTTGGTATTAAACTATAAATACAAAAAGCGGGGGGGTTAGGTATGAAATTTACCCCCAAAGGCGTGACATCCAACGGTGCTGGGTGCGCCTCTTATCCACGCGTCGAGCATCCGACGGTGGATACCGGTTCGTCGATGAAGGGCCTGGATTAGATGAGCTTGGCTGATCTGACGGTTGGCATGTGGCTTCATCGGACGGCTCCTGAGCGAACTGGGCCTCGCCTCCTGATCCAACGGCGCTGAAGCTCCCTGAAAGAACAGGGAAGAAGCTCGCGCCTGGCGAGCTTAGATCGAGAAGCTTGGGCTCCTCCAGGGCTCTCCGGTGCGTCTGAGGTGGTATGCACGTAGCTGGAAGCATCCCGCGTCGACTGATGGGTCCATCATGGCTCCTGGAGGTCCGAGTCGCTCGGACGAGGTCGGTGAAGTACCGGACCTCCAGGAACCTCTTCCTGGTTCGATTCGAGCCCAGATGGGCTCTATTCTTCATTTGACCTGCAGAGGAAGAACCGGGGGCGAGAGGGCTACCTCCTCGACCTGGGGTTTTGAAGCTTCGCTGCAAAATGGAGTGGGGCGAAGGGGCTCTGACGAACGGAGGAGGTGGAGCCCCGATTCGCCAAGACCAGGGGTCCTGGGTTGGTCAAATGTGATGGAACGATGGAGAAAGCGATGGGAATCGAGATGGGGTGCTCGTGGCGGTCGGAAACAGTCGGGTTTACGGTGAAGAAGTCGCCGGAGCGGAGCTCCGGCGAACTTCGAATTTTTGGATTTTACGCTAAGGGAATTAACTGAAGACGAATCTAACTACTGGAATTAAAACTAACATTAAAAACAAACTAAAATGCATAAAAGGACAGCTCTTATACCTGGGGGCCACCAGGGAGCAGGGCGGACGCCGGAGCTCCGCCGCGTCAAAATTCTCCTTCCTCCGGCCGAGTCAAGGCGCTGGAGCACTCCCCCTGTCACGAGGAACGGTCCACGAACAAGATCAAGGCTTTAGGTTGGAATGAAATTGACCAAATTCGAGGAAGGAGGCGGAGCTACTTATTTATAAACATTGGCAGGAGGCCTTATTGACCGGCGATTATTTCTTAATCCAATGAGTATCTGATTGATCTAAGAGTTTGGCGGGCATCATGGATGATCAGAGACCAATTCTTGTGAAGGAAGCGAGCTCGATCGATGGACGAGATGGTCGTAAAAAAGGGAGGAAATCGGGGGAGTTGACAGTTCAGAAGCGCCAGAGCAGAGATGGGACAGTTGACCAGGGGGTCAACGAAGGCCGGCGCCTTATTGGTCCACGTCAGCCGCTACAAGACAAAACAGGAAATTTTAACCTAAATTGATTTATTTACCATAGTAAATGATTTTATTAGAATTTTCTTAAAACATAAAAAATGTGTATTTTTTCATGTAGTATTTATTTATAATTTTTATTGAATTTTTCGAAGCGATTTATTATGGTTTTAATTTAATAATGTGTATATGTATGTATTTACATGTATTTTTATGTATTTTATTTTTAATTTGTTTATTTTCTTTTATTATTTTATTGGCTTATTTTATAAATTTATAATTTATTTTTGTGAGTATAAAGGTATTTTTATTTAATTTTTAGGTGTTTATTTACATTTTTAAATAAATAGGTATAGGTATATGTAGGTATCCTTATAGGTATTTTACCTATGTGTTTTATATACTTAATTTATTTGATGTATTTTCTTGATTTTTATTTTGGATTTATATTTTTAATGAGTTATGTATAATATATACATTATTATAAAAATATACAAGAATAAAAGAACCAAGAAATAAAATCCTTTTTATTTATATAAAGATATATAGTATAGGTATTTTGTCTATGAATTTTGTAGACTTACTTTATTTTACAAATTATTTTTGAGTTTTCCTTTACTTTTAATATGTGTATGCATTATATACCTTATTTACAAAATTCTAAAAATATAATTTTGTT